>PVKC010001276.1:23615-52465 GCA_004027635.1 Crocidura indochinensis | reverse complement strand
ATTAAGAGTTTTTATTCATGAGAAACTCCATGGATCTGGATGATTAGAAACAATCTGTTGAATACTCAAATGCCTACTGCAATATAGCATTCAGAAGTATATGAGACAAAGAAAACTACACCCCTGTTCTTTATTCTGTTCCAGAAAGTTTCCAAGAAAGTATATTGATACGATGTTGTTGTTGTTGTTGTTGTTGTTGTTGCTAACAGTATCTTTAGAGAGGTTTATTTCAGTAATGTGAACAATAAGCACTATTTATTTAGCCAACTGTTCACCAAAGAGTCTATGGATGAACATGATGACAGTAAACTATAAAAGGTTGTCTCTGGATTCAGATGGTCGAGTTTAAGTTACTTCCCTTTAATTTCTGAGTTAACCATGTTGTGCCTCACTGTTGTTAACAGAAAAAGTAGTAATATTTCTTTCAAATGTCCATCATGATAAGTAATCTGTAAGTATTAAAAATAGTAATTATTAAATGATGACTAGATATTATTTCTTTAATTCTGCTGCCATACTCAACATTCTTCTGTAAATCTTCTAGGTCCAAAGATGACCTACAATCTTATTTCTAAAGTTGTTACATCACCAATATTTGAAATTCTAACTATTTCTTTCCTTCAAAATTGAGTGTTGATAAAAACAAAGGCAGTGAGTGAGGGAAGTAAGGAAACTGGATAATGCCATTTATTTATTTAAAGGCATCAATTGTTATTGATTTTTCTCACTTTCCATATAACATTTAGCTCCTTGCCTTCACTTTTCTTTATTTTGTTTTTATTAATTGCTTTATTTAGGTTCCATGACTACAAAATTGTTCATTGTTGAGTTTGTATCATACAATGTATAGTAATAATATCCAGAGATAATGCCATTTCTGATTAAAAATAAGACAAAATGCTAATTAAAAATAAGTGATGATAGCAATGCAAACAAAATGATACACTTACATACATGAGCATTCATTTTCATTCAAATACAAGTTTAATAATTAGAACAAACGAACATGTGGAAAGAACTATAGGATAAAATAATGGATGTTAGGGCAGGGGATATATATTACTCTCATGATATAGGTAAAGTTACTTGAGAAGGATGTGTGATCCATGTCACTGAAGCAAGATAACAACAAATAAATTAAAAATAAAAAAATAAAAATGGGTATTTGGTCAAATAGGAATAAAAACGAATCAGCTATAGACAAAATGAAAGTGTAAAAAGAGTCAGATATAGACAAAATGAAAGTGTCTAAATGTTTAACATTTTTAAAAAGCTTATAAAAAATAAAAAAAAATTCTTTCTCTATGTCAATCTATGAAACCCAGGACTTAAAAGTTAGGTAAATTGCTTAATAGAAATATAAGAATATGTGGAATGTAAGAATAGAATAGGAATATATAATAAAAAATAGTAATATAAGAATTTGCTTCATGGGAATATAATTCATAACCATAAGCAAGTTCTTGTTTGTAAGCATAAAGCGTTACTAGAAAATAAAACTCAAATAATTTTTGTTAACTTTCCTAGAATCAACTAGGCTTGGGAAGCTATTGAATTTGAGATATTCAAGCACCAACTTGAGAACACAGTTTCTTTTGCTCCGGAGGTAGGTTCATAGCACTATGATAAGCACTGCAGAGGTCCTCGAAAAGAAATGTTAACCTACTCCTATTATATTCAAGTTCTTACAACTGCATGAGGAACATTCACTTACACTGACTGATTATTTCATTAGAACCACTCTTTAAAATTGCTGTTATCCAAGTTTTATAGATTAGAAAACGGTGCCTCAAGAAGCTTAAGTGGCTTTTTCTCTGATCACAGAGCTAGAAAGACTAAAAGTCAAGAGTCAATACAAAATGTAAAGCATATTTATTTTTTATTGTCAATCCCAGTGGTTTTCAAGTTGTGAAATATATACTCCCATACTCCCTTTTGTAGTCCTATGTAGCAGCACAGAAATGAGAATGTTCCTGAGCATAACACAATCTGTGCACCCACCCAAACTCTGCTCTGATTTCATTTAGATGAGTTGTATGCTTCAGCATTTCAAGTTCCATTGGTGTTATTTTTTTACCAAGAGATTGCTCTGTTAAAAGTTGCATGTGTGTATCTTAATCAGGAATTGCTTCTAATTACTTACTCCCTATAAAATCTTATATTTTGATAAGACATGCTTGTTAAGTGTCTAGTTCAAGCTTGATAAAGTTTATATATCAAAATCTACGTGACAATTGGAAATTAAATTTATTTGTATTTCATAAACTATGTACCACACATCTATCTAACTATATTACTTATACTTTTTTTGTAGGGAATATCCTGAATTCGGTGTTTTCCATAATATAAAATGTTAGTTCAAGAGGGTGTTAGAATTACCAGGGAGGGCGTGGTGATAGTAACTTATAGCAGAGTTGAGGTAAAGTTGCTGCTTGTTTACATAAAAAATGTAGATTCTGTGTGAATCCTGTGTAATTTTTTAATATGCCAAAGGGTCATCATTTATCAATAGAATATTATATTATAACAATATTATAATAGAATATTACTTCTGTAATATGCCAAAAAAAGAGATGACAATGGAATGAAAACTACTGTTCTTATACTAATACAAAGGTTGTTTATGATACAATATGAAGTAAACATATTCATATGAAGTAAACATAAAATAATATTCAACTATTATAATATATAACTAGATCCAGAAATCTATTAGAGATTGTCTGATAGATGCTTCTTCTATAGGTATTCCTGGTGTACATAACAGAACTCTTGACATTAAAAAAATTCATCATGAGGTAATTTAAGACACTTGAATTTTATTCAATGACAAAAGACTCAATATTTAAGTAGTAGAATAGATAAAAGTAAAAAAAGACTAAAGACAGGAAAGATCAGTTACAATAGTAAGTAACTAATAGTATTAAAATGTGTTGCTGGAATACTGGAGGAGGTAAAACTATATGAATACTTTTATGTGTATCTTATAGAATAAATACAATTTTGCATATATGGTAGGTATAGAGTAGTAGGTAAGTTTTAGAAATCTGAGTTTGTTCCATTGGAGCATTTAACCAAATATAATAGAGGAGGCAGCACGAACTTTTGTCTAATGCCAAATGGGTTGGCCCCTTCAAATTCCATCCATAGATGAGAATGGCATAATCAAACACACACAAGCTGTCCAAGCTTTAAGGTCACCTGTAAACCCATAATTTCACCAGTTCCAGCATAGAAATGCTAGAAACATTAATACTAATTAAGAAGCATAGAAAAATCTAATAGGTGTATTAAAAACAATGATTCAAATGTTCCATATAGCCAATGAAAAAGAACTCTTAAAGTAACATTATCTAGTTTCCTATTCGATTTTTGCCCATGTTTTACTAAATACCTGAAAAAGCAAAAACAATTTTATAGCCTTCTTTCCTGGGTGCAGGTATGCTGTCCATTGATTTCCTACACAATGACTATTATTAAACAACAAAAATAAATTAAACTATAACATTCAACCATGTGGACTCAACACAAATACTAATCCAATATAAGACACCACATACAAAAGAGCATATGGCATCTGAATAGTGATTATCCTTAGATTATGAGATCCTCGGTGACAGAAAGCATGTAGATGAAACCTCATGTCCTTGATAAAAGACATTTTTAAGGAATTTACAAGGATGTGCTTATATGTGATTTGTTTTTATTGTGTTTCAATCAAAACCACTCTAATTGGGGCCGAAGTGGTAGTGCCATGGTAGGGCCTTTACCTTGTACCCGCTAATTTAGGACAGACTGCTTTTCGATTCCCCCAGCATCCCATAAAATTCCTGAAGCCAGGAGAGATTTCTGAGCGCATAGCCAGGAGCAACCCCTGAGCATCACGTGGTATGCCCCCCCAAAAGAAACAACAACAACAACAACAAAAACACTCTAATTAAAAAATTAATGTTTTGGGGCCCGGGAGATAGCATGGAGGTAAGGCGTTTGCCTTTCATGCAAAAGGTCATCAGTTTGAATCCCGGTGCCCCATATGGTCCCCGTGCCTGCCAGGAGCAATTTCTGAGCATGGAGCCAGGAGTAACCCCTGAGCACTGCCGGGTGTGACCCAAAAACCAAAAAAAAAAAAAATTAATGTTTTAATTTAACTAATCAACTTTCGTTTTAAATTTTAGATCTGTTACCCTTGACATTGTGATCATTTATCATAATAATATATGTATAATTAGACCTTTCTCGCAAATCCTAGCACAAAGCTAATAAAACTTGGAATAAGATATCCTAAGGTTTTTTTTGTCTATTTTAATGAGATAGAAAATTCCTAAAAAATCTAGAATGATTGCCAGAAGAGACAGTGTGTGTGGAGGTTTATAATTGCCTGTCATTCTCTTAGAACTCAGAAAAGAATAAAAGGGTGGTACTGAGTTTGAAACCGATTTAAATATATAAAGATTTACTTAAGTTTATTTATTAAATAAAAACTCCATACAAAATTATAAGATTCAGAGAGCTTTTAGCTGATGAACATTGAGAGATGTGAGAAGAGTGATGGGCTTGGTGTGAGCATGGCATCTCAAAGCCCCTTCTCACTTACCTGAAGATTATTATGTCTTCTAACTGACTAGTTTTGAGTTCTTCTTTTTAAATAAACCAGAGATCTAATTAAAAAAGAAATGTTTCTCTGAGTTCTTTAAACCATTTAAGCAATTTAATTGAACTCAAAGAGTGGGTTCTGGAAACCTTGAATTTAAAGCCAGTCAAGGAAATAAACTTCAGCTGTGACTTGCAGGTGAAGTGATTGGGGAAGTGGGTGTGCAGTTTTATAGGACTGAGCTCTTAACCTAGGAGACAAATGTCTTTATGAAGATGGTGTCAAAATATAACAGAAATCAGTTGAAGAGTGGGAAATTCAAAAGATATACAAAATTGTTGCTTGTTGTATGCAGAGGAATCTCTTCCTACAGTGAAAATTTGTACCAAGATATAATGAAATATATAAGGCATCTTTGAGATGAAATATAATAAGAAAAATTTAAAAATGAATAAGAATTTGGGAAAATATGAAAAGGTCAAATTTCAGAAAGAATATACATATAAATTGAATACAAAATCTGTAAGCTTAGCAAGTCATACAAATTTGAACTATTCAAAATTTAATTATAGATTTACTTAGTCTGCCCTATGCCCTCCTTCAACATGGGTTGATTTTATTTGAGTATTGACTTCTATAAAGAAGGGCTTTTTTCTATGTATATTTCAAGAGCCTTGCACAAAATAAGAAGCATAATTTTGTAATTGACTCAATTCTTTTGTCTTTATCACAGCAGAATAAATTGTTCTGCAATGTCCTGAATGATCATTTAACAGTTCTTTTTGCTTATAATTATGTCCAATGCACGTGTTTTTAGAATATTATTAGTGCCCATAAATGAAATTTGGATGTCAAAAAACCACATCTCATTGAAAAAGTCTCTTTGCTTCCTAATTGAAAAATTATATTGCTTTGGCACAAACTGGAAAAAATTATCAAATGAAATATAGGTAGTGTCAAATGTCTAAAGATAATAAAAAGCTGGACTGGAGTGGGGGCACAAGAGATAAGCTAGCCTAGGATGGACCATAGTTCGATCCCCCCCCCCACGTTCATATGGTCCCCCAAGCCAGGATCGATTTCTGAGCGCATAGCCAGGAGTAACATAGCCCTGAGTGACAACGGGTGAGGCCTACCCCCCAATCCCCCAAAAAGATTATCAAAAGTTTTTATAACCTGGAATCCTGTGTTATATACTAGCTAAAATACATTAAAAGAATATGGCGCATTAATGACAAAACATAAGGAAACAGTATTATATTAAAGCACTTTATTTTCATTTTTGTGTTCTGTATTCATCTGTGATAAATGCTGTAAGACAATAGACTACAGGTGGCAGATAATTATTTAATAGGCAAAAAAGGCAAAGTTATACTGTACTTCAAAATACCTTTAGGTGAAAGAGAAGTCTATTATCACTGAGAGCAGCATTTAGCTTACTAAAATTCTCTTAAGAATATGCTTCAGATAAATAATCTAGAAGATAATAGCAATACTTATTAGAATTTCTAAATATTTGCAACACAGATTTTATAAATTTTGAAGACAAAATATAATAGCGATCTTCATGGGCCTCCCTGCAAGTACTCAGGGGACCATTTCATTTTGATAATTTAAGTTTTAAATACAGACAGATAGAAGATAAATAAAACCTTGTAATTAAATTTTAAACTTCACATTTATAATCTGGAATAATGCTTATGAGATGAATAATTGTATAGAACAGGAACACTAATATGTACTATTCCCTTAATCAGTATCCTTTTAAGTTTCAAGGTCATATAATATATTATTTATAATACAGCAGCCATCAACTCTTTCTATTTTGTATACTTTTTTGTATATCAAAAGACAGAGTCATATATATACCCTTCTCTTTAAGCCTGGAATAGTTTTGCAGTGACGTTTTAGCAAATACAAACGTGCCTAGTAAGATCAGGACCTAGGTGGTTTATAACTTGTGTGAGATATGTGTATACATGTGTGAGAAAGAGAGAAAGAAAGGGAGTGACCTCTCTAACAGTGTTCATGGTGCCCAGTAGTTACCTGTAAAGATACTTGGCCAAAGGAGAGAATGATTCAATACTAGGACGAACTTGACTTTAATACCTAGAGTTTCACCTTCTAATACATCCTCACTTCCCCAAAAAGCTTCCAAATCACCATACTTGTAGATCTTTCTATTTTTTCCTAACCAGTTATGCTAATGGTATGTATTACTCATTCCTAGTGGTGTAAGATCACTTTTTCATTATATCCTCTTTTGTTCCCTACAAGGTTGCCATTAATTCCTAATAGCACCAAATTATTTCTCCACATCTACACATTTATGAGGGCCTTGTGATAGGAATTCATTTAAGACCAAGACTTAAATGAAAAACTTAAAAAACAGAATAGTTGACCTGGATAAACTAATTAAGCCATAGGAAGGCACTATAGAAAGAAAATGAGCACCCATACACTCACTTTACTGAAAAGTAACAATTTTAGGATTCCTAGAAAAGAAAAGATATGTATAAAACTAAAAATCTTAAATTTGGTTTTACTTTGTGATTTATCATCATTGTTTTTGGTATTAACCTAATGTACTGAGTGAGAATTCAATAAAATACTAATTTATTAACATTTTAATTGGTATTAGTCTGAAAATGAACTCTTTGTTTAATTTAGAGGTGTTTAAATGCAATTGATGGATATTAGGGAATTCTGTTTTTACAAATAATCTCACTTTTAAGTAAGATTCAAGATAAAATGATTCATGCTTTAAATACATCATTTCAGGAGGTTGGAGAGCTGATAAAGTTAGATCATTTGCCTTTTGCTCAGTTGGCCTGGATTCAATTCCAGTAGCTAATAATGTTTCTTGAGCCCTTCTAGAATTGATGCCCAAATGCAGAACCAGGAGTAAGCACTAATTACTGTTCGGTGTAGCACAACAAACAGAAAAAAATTTCTAAATAAAAAGCACAGTCCACACCAAAATCATATGGTTTTCTAAAATAAAGCTATATTTCTATATAGCAACATATATGCTTAATTAAGATGCAACTATTAGATAACAATTATAAAATAAAATATACTTCTTTTAGAATTGCATTACTTATCACCATATTGAATTTCAAATATTAATTAATTTAGATATATTAAAGGACTATTATTATTTTTTCTTAGAAAAAAATGGATAGGCTACCAAAATTACTTTAAATCAACATTGTAATTTTATCAAATCAACATATATTTAAAAAATGAGGGGCTTGAGTGATAATAAAGTGGTTATGACACCTGTCTTGCTCATGAAAGACCCTGGTTTGATTACTCATATCATGATATACAATCTTGTTTTTTGATTCTTAGAATCATGCAGAAATGATCTTTGAGTACAGAACCAAGAGTAAATCCTGAAAACAGCAAGATGTGGCAGAAAAACATGTGGCAAAAATGAAATCAAACCCAATAGTTAAAAATACAAGATAAATTATAGAAGCTATAATAGCATCACTTTTCACAGTATCAGTATGAAATGTAATTGTATATTGATTATAATCCTATATTTGCTAGAAATAAAATGCTTTAACTTTTCAACCTATCACAAAATATATTGAGACGATGTGAACATAAATAATGTAGAGCAAATACAATTACTCTAGGTATAATTTGACTTTATCTTAGCAAATCAACATTTTTCATAAAGTAAATATGACTTTTTGAAGGGAGTATCAGATATTTTAGCCACAAGCAGCTATGCTCAACGATTACTCTAGGTGCTAGGTTAATGAGTCACTCCTGACAATGCTCTGGGACCATATGTGAGACCCAAGATCTATCTAACTGGGATTTATTGCATGTTCGGCAAACACATAATCCCATGTACAAGCTTTCTGGGATCCAAAAGTGACTTGTTGAGGCTCATGTCTTCCTAAGCAGTACTCTAAAGATCAGAGGTGATTTCCTGATAATTTGTGACCAATCAAAGTGGAGTTCTGGGGTCAGAGTAATAAAACCGCCAGTAGAACACTTGTCGTATATGTGGCCTACCTGAGTTCGATCTCTGGCACTCCATATTATCCTTCTCAGCCCCTCCAGTAATGATTCCTGAGCACAGAGTGAGGTATAAGCCCAGGTTACAACTGGTGTGTTACCTCCCAAAAATTACAAATCCTCCACACCCCACCCCCCAAAATCCAAACAAACATAACAGTAAAGTTTCTATATGAAGGACTAAAGATGTGGTGTCTGGGCTTAGTTGACCTCCCTGTCAGTGCTTGGCAGATAGTTGCACTTGGAAATGCTAGGAGACTCTGATGGTAGGAATCAAATAGGGCAAATAGGGGTGTGCTTTTATCTTTATGGTTATTTTTTTTTATTATTGCTTTAAGAAAAGAGAACATAAAAATTATAATTCAGGCAGAGGATGGTCAGTGGACTAAAGTGCATATTTTACATGCAAGATACTTGAGTACATTACCTGGAACCATATGATCTCTTGAGCACCACCAGGATTGACCCAAAAGCATTAGAGTAACACAGGAAGATTGTAGGTATAAACCCAAAAATGTTTCTTAAGACATGTTTTCTTAAGATAAAACATTTTATAGGAAAAAGTTGTCAAAATTGAGTCATTTCTTGTTTTTCTGTAAAATACATATTCAATGCTAGGAATATATATATAGATATACTGATATAGGTTTTTATAATGTGCTTCTTAAAGAGAATAATAAACAAAAAATGAAAATAAGCTCAGGTCTTCCTATAAGAACATAATTTATCTGAAAACCATAGTAATTTGCTGTTTGTTACCTTCTCAGTACTACTTAGAAACCAGTTTGCCTTTTACCAAAACCAAAACATTTACAAAGGAACTATTAACTAGCAAAAAAAAAACTAAGATCAAAATATTTATTACTGCATAAAAATATACAAAGTCAATGAATTACCCTCTATAATTTTAATTGATTTAAAAATTTTTAACAATGAACTGTGTCTTAACAGAACTCTAACTCATATTTACTTTATCTCCTTGTCCTATTTAATAGCTAGCAAGCATTAAGTTCTCAATTAAAATTTTTTTTTTGGTTTTTGGATCACATCTGGCAGCACTCAGGGGTTACTCCTTGATCTCCACTCTGAAATTGCCCCTAGCAGGCACAGGGGACCATATGGGATGAAGGAATTCCAACTACGGTACTTCTGCATTCAAGGCAAACTCCTTACCTTCATGATATCTCTCCAGTCCCTCAATTAAAAATTTTTTATAAATAAGTTTTATTTACTGTTGCAGAACCTTTTTAAATAGTATAATATCATTCCAAATAACTACATCTTTTTTTTTTTTTTTTTTGGTTTTTGGGTCACACCCGGCAGTGCTCAGGGGTTACTCCTGGCTCCATGCTCAGAAATTGCTCCTGGCAGGCACGGGGGACAATTATAATACTGAATATGTTTAATTTTAATTTACTATTAAATTATTACAAATTTATAATATAACTATTTCACTTATCATATAGATTATTCAAAATGCTATCACTGATAACAGTTAAACTTGGAGACACTTTCTTCTTTTTTTGCCTATTTCATGTTTTTTTTTCCAGTTTGATATCTACTACATCATAAGGTAAATTTAATTTTAGTAATTCAAAATTACAAGTAATATAATTTCTTTTAGTTTATGCAGAGTTAAAAGTGTATCAAAACACATTAGGTTTGCATTTATGGGGGCAGATTTTAAAGGTGGTTGAAGGACACCTGTCTTTGTTGAGAGACTAATTCACTCCCAATTCAATCTATTCTTAACCATTGTAATACCTCACTAGCGCTTGAGTTACATTTTTATGTTATTTGATGCTCTAGTTCTCTGAAGAATTTCTCAGGACTAGCTTCCACTTCCAAGATGTTCTATTCAGTTATTAATTGATTGAGAAAAATACTAATTTGTAATAGTGTTATTGTTATAGTTGCAAGGTAACATGTTACCAAACTGCACATGCTATCAATGTCAATACCACCCACCAGTCAATAGAACCTCTCTTCCACTCAATCCATCCCTCTATGGTAACCTCTGTTGTGTTCTCACAATCTATACTTGTTTACACTGGATGTTTTCTTTGTCCTTGTATTTCTTTATATCCTCCTATAAATAAGATTATATATTTATTGTGATAGTTCTGACTTGATTATCTCAATGTGACATCCAAGTTCATCCATATTATAGCACAGGGTAGCATTTTATGTTTTATTATAATTAAGTAGTATTACATTGTGTCTGTTTACAAAAAATATTTATTTACCCTTTAATGATTGGATATAGTCTTTTCCAAATTCTTGCTTTTTTAAATAGTGCATCAAGAAATAAAGTTGTAAATTAATCTTTGTAGATTGGTATTTTGGTGTTCTTGAGATAAGTACTCAGAAATGCATTTTTAAGATTATATGATAGGTATGTTTTTAAATTTTTAGGAATATTCATTCTATTTTCCATGAAGAATAAACAAGTTTGCATTTCCAGTAAGGTGAATAGGCTCATATCCCCCCCTGGGAACTTTCTCGCTAGTATTTTTCTTTATTTTTTTGACATTTTTTTTATTTAAACACCTTGATTATTATATACATGATTGTATTTGGGTTTCATTCATGTAAAGAACATCACCCATCACCAGTGCAACGTTCCCATCACCATTGTCCCAAATCTCCCTCCTCCCCACCCAGTGTTCACCAGGAAGAATCAACTGTCAAAGACATCATCAAAAACATGCTACCAGAGTTAACAACTACATACAACCAAATCCTGCATGCCCGAAGAGTACCAGCCAAACGAGACCCCAAAAAGAACACCCCCAGACACATCATCGTTACAATGACAAATCCCACAGATAGAGATAGAATACTGAATGCAGCAAGGTCAAAAAGGGAAATTACATTCAAAGGAGCATACCTAAGACTTACAGCAGACATGTCCTCTTCAACCTAGTACTGGAAGTTCTTGCTATAGCGATCAGGCAAATAAAGGATATCAAGGGAATCCAGATAGGAAAGGAAGAAGTCAAGCTCTCATTGTTTGTCATTCAATTCATTTACTGAGCTTTTCAGGCCTGCTAGTTGACATGTTGTTTCAGTTTGGAGTTTTGTGATTTCTGTCTTCATATTTTCTTGGTTCTTATTAGTGTTCTGTTCAACTCTATCCATGGTCTTTGATTTCTTTGAGCATCTTCCATATTGCTTTTCTAAACTCCTTATATGAGAGATTGATTAATTCGTTGGTCATTATCTGTTCATTAGAATTGTCATCTTTGTTCTCTATGTCTGATGCTGACCTGTGTTTTTTCCCCATTGTCACACTTGTATTGTGGGTTTTTCTATGTGTTGTGGTAGTATTCATTGGACAAGTGATGTGAACTGCCACACTCCTCTGGGTCTGCCCTTTCTGGGTGGGATTTCATCAGCAGGAACGCTGATGAATTCCAGTCTCAGGCAGCAGCAGGAACGCTGGTGAGATCAGATCTCAGGCAGCTGGAAACCGTATGACCCAAGATGGCCTCTGTGCCCCTCTGAGTTCCGGCAGAAAGCAGCTGGAATCAGTGTGCGTATGTCTCCACCTGCCTCTGAAACCACTGATCTTTTTCATATAGACAATATCCACAAGGTGGTGACAATCTCATTGCCATTTTGTAAGCATTTTTCTGATAATCAATAACAATAAACATTTTTTCTTATATTTGTCAATGTGCTTTTGTTTTAGGACTTTTTACTTGTTTCCTCTCCTTTTGAGCTACTCTTTCTTTAGGAAATGCCAATAGGTTTGAATCAGATGCAATAGACAGTAGGAAGAAACTTTCCATGCTGATGTCATTCTACAGTTATATTCACAACTTGAAACAACCCTAATGCAATCTATTAAAGTAGGTAAATATGAATATTCAGAGACAAGAATATTTAGATGACATCATGGAAACTGGTAGCTTATCAATTACATTTGTAAAAATATAGCATAAAATCAGGTGTTAAGTTGTTTGAACTATGACCAAAATACATTTGCTATTAATTCCTATGAAAGCATTTTCATCTATATTCTCATATACCTTGACACTTTTGACTTAATATCAGTATTCTTAAAAGGTTTTCATGAACTTATCATTTCACAAAGGTTGGGATAACTGTTTTATCATGCTTAATGTGCTATTAGAAGTTTGTTATTATTTCTTCTTTAAGTGACTGATTCTAATACATTGGTATTTGGCATACACAAAAATAATATAAGCCATATATTTTTTACTGAAAGTAAAGGATATGGAAATGGGAATATATGGGAGGAGCTAATGTGGTTTTAACACTAGGGCTTCTCTGAAAGACTTTTGACCTCTTCCTGCTGAACTCAGAAAAAATTCAGCATCTGAGTCTAGTTTCTGAAGTAATATTAATATTGTAAAACTTCATTTTAACAAGGGGTTAAAATGAAGATATTGATTGTACTCAGACTTTCTCATCAGCATCATTAAATAATGTATATTTCTCCAAAGACTTTGAACATGTTATTGCACTCTATTGTATTCGAAGATGTAGATAAATAGCAATTTTTTTAAAGTAAGGTCTACTTTGGGGAATAGTTGCTCAAATACTCATTTTAGAATTTGGTCTTCCTTCCTTTCTTCCTTCCTTTCTTCATTCCTTTCTTTCTTCTTTTCTTCCTTCTTTCCTTCTTGTTTTTTTTTAATTAGCTATATTCAGCATTTCTCAGTGCTTATTTCTGGCTCTGCAGTTTAGGGTATCAATCCTGATTACTCACAAGACCATAAAGGAAACCTGGCATGGAAACCCAATAGGCCATGTGAAAGGCAAAAACCCTATATGCTGAATTATCCCTCTGGCTAATGCCCCTCTGGATAATCCCTCAGAAAGGGTTTTTTTTCTTTAATAAGAATGTTGCCAAAGGGAAAAGCAAATGTATTATAAATTTTAGACAGGAATTTTCTTTCTCGTTTGTGTGTGTTTTGTTTTTATGTTTGTTTGCTTTTGTTTTTGCTTTTTGTGAGGGAGGTGGAAGGCACACCCAGTGTGTCACATCACAGCCCTGTTGTGATCAGGGTTTAGTCATGGCTCTACTCTCAGGGATCAGTCCTGGAAGGGCTCTGGAGACCATATGTCTGGGCTCTACATGTGTCCGAGATCTAGCCAGTGTTGGCTGAGTACAGGCCACCTCCCTGCATTCTGTACAATTACTCCAGCCCACCTTAGGTATTCCTTATGTTATAGTAGAGAATCATCAGATTTACGGAAATTATTTTATGCTAATTCCCTATCATTATTATAAATCCATGATTTTATGCGTGTTTATTCTCCATTGTAAAAGGTAATAATCTTTCAGAATTCTGGAAAAGACTCAATATATAACTCCTATGAAAATGTCGAATGTAACAAATATCTATTTATTTACTTCCTTCTTTGACTACTGTATTTTGTTTGGTTTCTGGAAACATGGAACATATTTTTTTACTTAATGTAGTCAGATGTTTTATTACAAGGTTTTCCTAAAGTCTATATCCTGGTATTGCATGATATCATATATAAAAATCTTACAAAGATTTAATAAATCTTTAATAAATACAATTTAAAAGAAAAGGGGTGGTAATATTTCCTCACCAATCTTGTGTTTGTTCTCTGAGTAATACTTCTATTTTGATTGCCTATTAGATTATCCTCAATATGCTTTAATAACTTGTCAAAAGTTTTGTCTGTTAGTTATTTAGTGATTATATTTTCTTAACTTGACCAAAAAAGCATGTTATCTGACACAACTTTCATAACATATTATTTTGATTTTCCTCCAAATGTAAATAATACAACATAATGAGACTGAAATATAGCACATACTTTGTTAATTTAGATTCTTCAATGCCCTACTAACTTATACATCCATTTCTAAAATTATTTTTTAATATTATCATTTTCTTACTTTCATTATTTCCATATCATCATAAATAACTAAAACATAACTACTCTTCTTCTTGTTTTATAAAACTTCCAAATACATAAATGAGATGTTTTAAACAGCTTTTGTTTGATGCCTAAAGTGTTAATCATCATTGTGAATTCATTTTCCAATTTCCTGTTACTGTTTTCCTCTCCAGTTTTCATCAATGAGTTTAAATGTGAGAACTAAATTTAAAGTATCAATATACTATTTCATGCATATAGCAACACATGTTAAATACATGGCCCAATCATTCCTTCTTAATGCTTAGATGGCTCATAATTTTTTAATATAAGAAATTAGTACAGAATTTTTTTACAGAGAAAACTATTCAAAGATAGAGAGAACCCCATGATGAAAATTGGAGTTAAGCTTCCAGCAACCAAAGACTGTCCTAAGCTTCTGGAGGTTAAAAGATAAAATAAAAGGCCATTACACTGTAGGTTTTGGTAAACATACCTCTATCAACATCTTGATTTCAGATTTTCCAATTTAAGGACATCAGGATAATACATCTCAGGGTTTTTTAAGCCATTGAATTAAGTTGCTTTTTTGGTTTTGTTTTTGTTTTTTGGCTTTTGACTTTGGGGTTGCCCAGTGGCACTCAGGGGTTACACAGATCACTTTTTTTTTTTTGCTCAGATCACTCCTGGCAGGCACGGGGACCATATGGGTGTTAGGATTCGAACCACCATCCATCCTTGATCTGTGGCACAGAAAGCAAATGCCTTACTGCTGTGCTAACTCTCCGGCCACCTGAATTAGGTTTTTGAGGATAAATTTTTATGGAGCTATTAACAAAGTAATTCAATTGTATACATAATGGCTATTTTGATTCATATATAAAAATATGGACCTTAACTACCGGTATATACATTTAGCAAAAAAAGAATGTGTTTTTACAATGAGAATGGTTTGGGCCACTACCAGTTATACTCTGAGGCTATTCCCAGCTTATAGTCAAGGTTTAATTTCAGTGGTTCTTGGAAGACTATGAGATGAAAATTATCAAGCTGGGGCTTCCAGCATGTGAAATACATGTTCTGTATCCTTAAGGATTTGCTTTTACAGTTAGTTATCACAAAAGCACCATGGATCTTTAGCATTTCAATTGATGTTGGTAGCATCTAGTGGGCACATCCATGTATTAGCAACATTGAAAGTGCATTTCTTGTATTAGCTTAATTATTACAACTTTGCTTTAAAATACTTATCAACATTGTCCCTCAATATTGAGTTACAGATAAATAAGTAACTTTTCAAGATTATAGTACATGATTCAATTAATCAAATGCACAGATACTATGTGGGAACCTTCAATGAGCCTATACTATCAAAATTCAACCCTTACATTTAATATGTCACTTTGATAACTTTCTAAAGAAAACTTTGGTGACTCTATTCAAGCTCAACTTGAAGCACTGTGTGTAGTATTATTACAATTTGACACTAACACCTGCACAAAGCCTGCATTTCAAAACATATATCGCATCAGACATTCTTAGAGATGTTGAAATTAAGAAAACTGTGATATTAGAGAAATATTAAGAAATATTAAAATGCCATGAGTTTTCTGTGCAAGAAACAAAGGTAACAAGCCATTTCAGGAGGATATTATGTCAGAGTGTGACACACACATTTGCAAATCTTGCACATGTGCCGATTATGTGACTAGTTTAACTTCTTGTCTTTTTTTTTTTAGAAAACATTTTTGCAATTTAGGATAATTGTGTACTTTTATTCTTTTCTTAACGTCATGCTCCTTCTCCACTTCAAACTCCTAGTCACAACTCATAATTCTATAGCTCTGTTAATATTGTAATTTGGTTTACTATTTAACTTAACCTTAGTCATTTGTCACTGAGTATTTGAGAAGTCAAGAGAGGTTTATTCTATCTCTGTGTTATCTTTAACCTTTGGAAGTCATCACAATTTGCTAATGGTCAATTGGTTTATCTGCATCTCCATTCTAAACTCTGAGAATTTGAAATGATGAACAGAAAATATGGGGCACTAAATCCATAGTTATATGTGGTACAAAAATTCTAGAGCCAATGAATACTGCTATAGATTGAGAGGCATTTGATATCCATGCACAGAAAGGCAGTAGTAAGACCATATGATTGAGAACAGATAGATTGCAATCTAAGTCAAGTTTTTATCCAAAATGTGTAGCTGGGGTGAATGTTGAAAAAAATCAGCTAAGAATTAATCTGTAGAAACAGAATGTCTACTTTAGAAAAGTGAAAGAAATTCAGGCAATGAAAATCAGGTGAAAAAGAAAATACTTTCACAAGTATTTAATAGACACATACAATTGGCACGTCAAGCATAAAATTGGCACAATTAAACAAAACCTTACCCATAAAAGTATGCGTAATCAAAGAAATAATAGCTAGAGATCAACAACAGAAAGAGATTCAGTCACAATTTTAAAAAACTGATAGTAAGCATATATTGGAGTAGATGTGTGACCTATATATTAAAATTTATTTTAAGTTATTTTATTTTAATAATTTTATTTGTTTATTATTTTTGGGTTTGTGCTATTGGTCCAGACCCAAGAGAATTTTCATTAAAGCAGAAATAAACTAAAACCCCTGGATTGCCAGGTGAATACTTCATATGGAAAGCCTAAAACTTATTCACTAAACAATCTGCAGCCTATAATCTTATGAAGATGCAAACGTACTTATAGACATGAGCTTTCACTTACATTCCATACCAAATTCTATTAATTATTTACCATCTTAGTGTTTCCATTCAACCACAACTCCAAAGAAAAATCCATGATAATTTTTCCTTAGTTAACTATCAGCATTATCATTAATTTAATACTATTATCATTAATACTTAAAAATGAGCAATTATGATAGTTGTTTAAATGTATTGGTGGTAAATATCAAAAACTGTTCTAGTAAAATGGAGATAATATAATAATATGAATTATAAACAGTGTTAATAGAAGTAACTAATGTTGATTCTACTTTCAGAATACAATTATATTAATATATGTATTTACCTCCATTGATATAATGTTTTCATCCACTTTTCTTTGCTAAATCTTTCTAACCCTTCCCTCACATTCTATTTATTCACTTATATTTAGTTAACCAAATTAAAACCATGGTGAGTTAAGGCTGTGTTACCTTTCTGTAAATTTTATCTTATTTGGAAATAATTAATATAAAGCCATGCCAGGTTATAATGGACTCAAATACAATGACTGGTGCCCTTATTAGATGAGGGCACCATAGTTATAGTAACAAGCATATAAATTACCATTGATGGCAGAAATACAGTAGAGGTAGAGATCAGATGGATATATAATCAAAGCACCTGATTGCTAGGAACTATCAGGAAGAGCCAAGATTGGGTCCTTCCCTAGATATTTCAGGGAATTCATAATGTTACCTGCTGATACCTGGATTTCAGATCTTTAGTCACAGAACTGTAGAATACACTTCTAATATTTATATATAAAATATGTTATTTATAGTTTTATACTATAGTAGACCTAAGTAAGCAATATAAAATGTAAAAATAATTTAAACAAATAACTATTGTCCATCACCCTCCTGGAACCTATTTTTTAATAAGTCCTGAAATAGTATATGGTCTGAATCATGACTTGCTTAGCCATTTTCTTGTTCCAGTTAAATGCTTCAGAAGTATGGAACTTGTTAATACAACTTAGATAAATTAAATAGTTAATTGTAGAAGCAAACACTGCATAAATAAAGATGGCAGAACAATCCTTTATATCAATAATATATCTGAATGCCAATTAGCTAAACTCCCATCTCTTCCAAGGCATCAAGTGGCATGATGGAACAGGAAAATCCATTTATTTTTAAGAGAGTAACTTTAAAATTTTGCCAAAGTAGGGAGTGGATCATCTTCTATTATATACATATATCGGTATCATATTTATGTGTGTATATGAGTGCATGAACATTTTTTCTATTTTCATTGTTGTATACACAAGAGAAACTGACTTGGATTAAAGTAGAGACTCATTTACAAGGAAAGATTGTTTTTTAGCTGGAAAAATGATTATAAGTTAGAACTGTCACAAAGTGCTTTTGAAGAATCTATATTTTATTTGTTTTTGTCTTACTTACAATAATATTAATAAATTTCCATCAGCTCTGGCTATTTTGAAATGTGTGTCTCCTCGCCAATATTAAAAATAGGGTCATTGGCCATAGGATATTTTAAGGTCTTTCCTAACTCTATGCCAGAAACATTTAATAAGGATATATTGCTCATTGAGTAGGCTATGCAAGAGTCATTAACTGTGACTAATATGCTATCCTAAAGATGTAACACAGCAGCCTCATTAATCACATCAAATTGCTGCTATAGACATTTTGTGGATGAATGTGTGTGCACACAAGTGTGTGCGTTAGTGTGTGTGTTTGTGTGGTCATTTGCTAAATTACATGGAGTTACAGAACAAAAATAATGACTTAATTTAAAGTCACATACTCTGCATTTGACTTAGTGTCCCTTTCCCCCCTAGCTCGTAAGAAGCAGTCCTATAACTGTACAGCTGTTCTCAGTCTGCATTTATAAATGCAGTGAAGCTCAAAGTTGCTCAAGCAATGACTGCGTACCTCCACCTGGCTTCCTCTGCCAGCAACAAGGAGAATCAGTTTAGATTTTGCAGCCCTTCCATACTGTGATAAACCATAAAAAAGACTGGCTAAAGTGACTACAGATGTTGTGTGAAATAGCCAGTATGTTTTCCACCTGTCTGTATTTGCCTAAGGGGTCAGGGACAATCAAATTAAAGCAATATGCAAGATGTGACAGATGTTTGTCCTATTGAGATAAATCTGAGCAAGTTGTGGAAAGGTAGAATAAATGTAATACATAAAACAAAACACATAAACCACTTAAAAGAGCGTCCTGAGAATAACAACATTGCTAAATAAAGGCCCAATACTTTATGCCCTTCCCTTCTAATTAGAACCATAATTGGACACTTTATAGTACCTAGTGGAAGCATAATTAGTCATTCTTTTTATAGCAGTGTAATTTGTTGGGAGCTGGATTGTTAAAATAGAAGAAGGGTCATTTTGGAGATTTTTTAATATCCTTTTCAGTCAACAGGTAATAACGTGGTGCATTGCCCATTTTGTTGGAAGAACTTGGGTGAATGTTTCTCCATTAAATTAATGTCCTTCAATCTATCTCATGTTTCTCTAAAACTACAAGATGATAGTCTGTCTCTGAGGATAATTCCAGCTTGTAAAACATTCATTCAATAGCTTATTGACTGGAACATGTTAACATGTCAACATCAGGAAAAGAGTTATATATGACAGTATGACTATATGTGTTGATACAAAACACTAACATAAGACATTTTTTCTTTGCTGTCATCTGAGACCAAGGACTTCTGATGTCCTTGACAAAGTTCTTTTTTGGTTCTTATTTTTTATTTTTCTATCTTAAAATAGATTTTTAGACTTCAAAGGTAAGAATTTTCAAGCAAAGACATTTTGAAAAATCAACCATTTGACATCAGCTTTTTTGGAGTTTGTAAAGCATTATGAACATGATGATATACCATTCATTGTTTTTGGTGACAAAAACATATGTTTCACTTGAAGTCATTTGTTTACAATTTCATTAATATAAAAAATAATATAAGTATGCTCTTTACATTTTAGGCAAAGGTATTGCCTGAAACATCGTTGAGCTAAAAGCTGTATATTGTTCCTTAATTTATTGACATTATATGGCCCATGCTGTGGATCCTAGCAATCCACTTTTTTATCCTTTACTATGAAGTACAAGTAGTAGATTTAGGTGACAACCTATGTGCCTATAGTTAGTGATGATCAATGGAAATTTTATAAACAATTTTTCTTTCTAAACTGCTTTGTCCAAATACTCAAACATGGCTGGAGCCAATCATGCAAGGCAGAGAGTACTGTTTCAGGCAGTACTAAAATGCACCTGGTTTTCACAGGTAGTGCTAGTTTGTGCCTGCCTATGACAATTCATCATTTTAGCCCCAGTCTTAGAGGACAGGTGCATGCAATTGAAGGCCATCAAATTGATGGTGACTTACCTTAGCTGAAATGGGAGCTCACCTAGGAGTAATGTGAATGGTTCTTCTCTGCCATGTGGTGTGACTTCATGCCAACTTGTGCCAGTTTTTGTCAGGTGGTCTCAAACTGTGACAGGTCATTTCAAGCAGTGTCTGTTTGTGCCAGGTAATGCCATCCTGTGACAGTCCTGCCAGGCAGTGCCAGCCAATGACAGCCTAGCACCAAGGCAGAGCTCAGAGAGCAGGTGTGTGCAATTGAAGGTCATAGGCTTGATCACCATCAAGTCAATCTGCAAGAAGGAATTTCTAAGAGAGGACATTGAGGATGTGCCCAATTAAGCAGTCATGCCAAGTTATGCCAGGCATTGCCAGAAAATACCTAGCTGTGCCATGCAATGCCAACATGTTTGATCTCATGTCAGCTGGTAGCAAACTGTTCCAGTCTATGCTAGACAGTTTCAGTCTGTGTTAACTTACACCATGTAGTGCCAGTCTGTGAGTGCCAGCCTATGCCAGGAATTGCCTGCCTATAACATTCTGTGCTTCACTCATCTCAGAGAGCAGGTGTGTGCAGTTGAATTGAGCGGGTAACCAGATTGATAGCAATTGCTCCAACTTCAAGGGAAAGATTTTTGAGAGGAGATATGGTGGATATTTCCAATTTGCTTGTGAAGATTTATGCCTTTTGGTGCCAACTAATGACAAATTGAGTCATATAGTGCTATGCAATGCCAAGTGGTGTTACATTTATAGCCAACCTGTACCATTCTGTGACGGTGGGTGATAGTGTGTCAGAACGTGATGAGCAGTGTCAGGCATGGGATTCTGTGCATCTAATGTCAACTCAGAGATTATATATATATATATATATTATATATAATATATATATTATATATATAATCTTGTAAAGAAATTAAGAATATAAACAATTGTCCAGTGGTGCTGAACTGTGCTAAAAATTATTAGCCAGGAGGTGCAATCCAGTGCCAAGCTTTGTCAACTTGTGCTAACCTGGCCCAGTCCTGCCAGATTGTTGTAGATGTCTTGCAATTCTCGTGGGTCATAGGACTACACTATTGGAAAGCACAAACACAAGCGGACGAAATATGAAATTAATGAAACCACACGAGTATGTGGGGTCAACACATTTCTGGCAGGAGTGCGACAAGTTTATTTGTTGAGCATGGGGATTTATAGGGGTAAAATTAGCCACAGGTGAAGAATAATTGTAATCACAAGCCCTAGTACAACAATTACAGTACCTAAACTATGGGTGTGACTAAAAATTCTAGATTACAAGAAAGGAGGTCACAGCTCAAGGTAACTCTTAGCAAGCTTGCTTTAAATGCAAAATCAGGATTAGGAGAAAATAAGAAATATCTAGAAACTTGGTCTTTGTAGGCTGGACTCTATTGTTTTAGAGATTAAATGAAGGATGGTACCAAATCCCCAAGAATGAGCTTCCCTATTTCTAAAGGAGGGACAAAAGTCTAAATCTGTATTCTGATTACACCCTTGATTACCAGAAACTGCAGCTGCAAAGAATATATTTGAAAAGGAGAGAAAAATTGTCTTTGCTTTTCGGGCTGACTAATATCCAGAAAAAAAGGGGTTCTCAAATGAACTTTGGTGCTGGAATTTCTGAGCCAAATTATTTGATAAAGGCTATTATTTTGCCTGATATATACAAAGGACAGTTAGTCAGATACTGGCTGAAAATGTAATGCCAGGTGTCTCTTTGGAAATTCCTCAACCATCCACGCAGAGGAAAAAGGCGTCCACAGCGGGCCTTTTGAGGAACTCCATGGGGGTTAAATTATCTCTACCAACCAGGAAAATCTGAGGATATGTCTGATGGGCTGAGCCCTCCTAAAAGCTTAGGTATGTCCTGGCAGATCGTGCCATTGCACAACAGCGGTACCATCACATGTCAGTTTCAGAAAGTGCAAAATTGTTTCCAGAGGTACCAAAAAAGTCTAGTTCATGCCAGGTGATGCCAAGCTTGCCATTCTATGTCAGACATTGTCAATACTTGGCAGCCTTTCTAGGCAGTGACATGTGCCAGTAGGTGCCAGGTTGTGACCTCCTTTAATGATGATCCAGGCATTGCTAGCCTATGGCAACCTGTTCTTCTAGGCCAATGTGTACAACTGAAGGTAATCAGGTTGCTCATGATTTATCCACCACTTCAAGGGAAGACTCTAAAGAGGAGACATTGAGAATGTACTAAACATACTAGTATTGTTGCCAGATGAAGCCAGCTGATTTTAATACATACTAAACAGTGCCAATTATCCCAAGCAGAGCCAACAACAGTTAGTACATATAGACTCATACTAAAGAGCAGGTGTATTCAATTGAATGTCATCAATTTTTATTTGCCCCAGCTGCAAGGGAAGACAGAGCAGAGAAGATATTGAGGTTATGCCAATTATCCTATCATTCTAATGTTTCAGGCAGTGCAGCCAATGTTAACCTTTGCCAACCTGTGTTGTCCCAGTGCATTGTCAGCCTATTGGAATCTAGGCCCATCTCAAAGAACATTGATGTGTAATTGAAGAATATCAGTTTAGTCGTGATTTACACCAGTTCTAGGAGATTACTACAAGTATATATATTGAGGATGTGCTCATTAGACAGTCATACCATTCTTGTAAGTCCATACCAGTCAGTGTCTATCTGTTCCAAATTATTCCCAGTTGTATCAGTTTTGTAAGCTTATCCCAATTGGTACCAAGCATCAATCTTACCAGGTTGTACCAATCTGAGCCATTTTATAGCATGTAGTGCCAATTTTTTTTATCAATTTGTGACAGATAGTTCCAGCTGTATTAGGTTGTGCCATGTGATACCAGGTAATGAATGCAAAGCTATACCAGAAAATGCTGGCATGATCCATGCTGTGCCAATCAATAGCAAACTACTTCAATATGTTCCAGAAACGTCTAATCTTTGCCAGGTATCCCAACTTTATACAAGAGGTGCCAGTTCATGCCAAGCAGTGCCAGGTAGTTTCAATCAATGCTAAACTGTGCCTGTCATTGCCACATATGTCAAACTGTGTGTCATTTCTAGGATGTGTTTTTAGACCAGGTCTCAGAGAACAGTTGTGAATAATTAAGGACATTCACTTGTTTATTTGCCTGAAATCAAGGACTTATTTCTAAGAGGAGATATTGATCATGGGTCCCATTTGGCAGCAATAGGAGAATTCTAGAAGTGATTGAGGATAGGCACTATTTACAAACTGTAGTAGGTGCCATCTGTGCCGATCGGTGTTGGGTGACATTAGTCTCTGTCAAACAGTGTCAATTTTTTTCAGATAGTGTGGCATCATTCTGTGTCAGCCAATGCCAATCTGTGTTAGACCTGTGGCACAAAACCCTTGCCAGACATTGATAGTCTGTAGCATTCTGTACTTCTGGGACCAGTCTCAGATAAAAGGTAAATGCAATTGAAGTTCATCAACTTGATGATTTGTTCAAGCTGCAAAGAGATATGTCTATGGATAGCGAATGAAGATGGGGGACACATTTGCTTGTCTGTGCTATGCTGTATCATGCAGTGTCAACCTGTGAAAGTCATGTGACACTGTGCCAAGCTGTACCCATAGACTACAGTTTGATATATCTTGAAACAAAAAACACAGAACCATGAAATACAACATGCAAATCTTTTAAGTCGATGTTGTCTATAACAAGTACTGAAGGTGCAGGTGCACTCAAACAAATTATGTAACAGAAACTAGACAGTCACATAACAAAGATAGGTACTACATGCCTATCTATTGCCAATGCAATATTCAACGAAATTTCTTAAAGACTTTTACCATGAATGTGTAACTGTAAATTTATCAGTAGCCAAGATGATCTGACTTCCTTGATACATGATTTGGCTAGAATTTTAGAGATTGAAATTAAAAGCATAGAAACAGAGAAAGAAAGGCATGAAAGAATAAACTACAACAAATCATAATATCTCTGATTAGCAGAGGAACCACAAATAAAATAATTATAGATAAATTCATAGATAGGTGACTTACAGACATTTGAATAATGCTTAATAATATGTATTTATTTGGAGTTGATATTCAAAATATTTAAATTGATATTGCAACTTCATTGTTTTTATAAAAAGCACTTAAACCATAAGCACAGAAACAGCAGAAAATTTCCAAAAATGAACGGCAATGAAAAAAGAAAATTTATATTTTAAATAAAGATCATATGAAAAAATGAGTGTCTCCAATGAAATAGCAGCTTTTGCAGGTGAAAAATGACTAAGTCAAACAAAAACAACAAAAAGAACTGTTAGCAAAATGTTGAGAAAAGAATATTTTCCATTATTGTTAGGAAGTTGAAAACAGTGTAAATCTTTTAAAATATGACAAGGGTAGTAGGGCTAAGGAGTCTCAGGTGCATTGGTGATATAAGGAAAGATAGAACAAAATATCCAGGCTAGAAACAACAAAGCTAAAATCACAAGATCCAAACTTTAACAACAAAACTTAAAATGTTGCTTGTTATGATAGAATTACTCTATGATTCATTAACACTACTTTTCAGTATATATCTAAAGTAAATGAAAAGAAGATACTGAAGATAAATATGTACTATCACATTTATGGAAGTATAATTTGAAATAATCAGGGAAAGAAAACAAGTGTTATTTGAAATTTTATGGATCAATTCTAAAGACATGTTATTACAAAGAATAAATCAGAGGAAATAGTGAATTCAATTTGCCTATTATAATATAAAATACAATTTGCCTAATATAGTACATTTAGACTATAATTGATAGTATTTTAGTTGAAATTTGATAAGAACACATAAATTAAGAGTTCTCAACAACAAAATCATTAAATTGTTGTAATGTCAGTTAACTTATGATATAAATTAACTACACTATATTGGAAGAATTCCATCATATATATATTTACATATATAAATTATTGGTGCAAATGCTTTAAAATCTAAGTTTAATGTAAACTTTGCCTCAGTAGATCTAAATTAAAGTTCCAGAAAAGTATATTAATTAGATAGTAAATATTCTCTTGAATCATAATTAGAGAAATAAAATTTCTTGCTAAAATAACGATTTTATTCAATATTTTATTTAGAGTTATATTTTGGTTTTAGATTGTTAGATTCAAGGAAATAAAATAAATCATGTCCAAGAGTATTCTTTTTATTACAGAAACAAATCACCAGTTTCTGTTTTAGAGAAGCAGTCCACCAGTTGTAGGGATAAAAACCTTGCTGTTATATTACTTCAAACAAATGTAAAAATATATGAGAGAAAATAGAAATAGCAATTAAAAATATGTAAACCCATTAGCTTAACATACAAAATTGGCAGAAAATAAAACTTGCTATCACACACACAAAAACTAAACTGGCCAGAGAGACAGTGCTAAAGTTACAAGGCTTGCTTTGCACATAGCCAGTATAGGTTAATTTTTGGCACTGCATATGCTCCCCTGAGCACAATGAAGAGTAATTGCTGATCGGAATTAGGATTAAGCCTGAGTAAAATTGCTTATAACCCAAACTCCCTCTTCTAATTAAATAAATAAAAATAAAATAATTGAATACTTAAATTTTAATGTCATCTCACATCTGAAGCTATCTAATAAAGAGAAATAAGTATTCAAAACATATGCCATCTAGGTGTTTTAAATTTCAATTTAATAAAAGAAAGGGGAAAAAGAAAAGGGTAGCCTAACAAAACAAAACAAAGCAAAAAAAAAACATATAACTGAGCAACATCAACAACAAAAACAAAAAAGAACAACAACAAAAAACCCAGCATCTACAAAAAGCAAAAAAGCATCAAAGTTAAAAACAAAAACAAAACAAAACATAAAAGTAAAAAAACCCAAACCTCTTCTTTTCTTCTTATTCTTTTCTTTCTTCTTCCTCTTCCTCTTCTTCTTCTTCTTCTTCTTCTTCTTCTTCATTTATTTGTTTATTTGCAATGACACAGTGAGTATCGGAGAAATTAGAAATGGAATTCCCTTGGCCTAAGAGATTCAGGCTTTCTCCGCCCTTGAAGCAAAATACCATGGGAACAACTACTGGCTCTGTACATGCTCAATATCACACCCCAAAGTCTTTGTATAACCCAGGAAATTTTGTGATCAGTTGTGGATGATAAAATCAGGCCTCTCTCACTAGAGATCTTGCCAGTGTTTCTTTCTTTTTCTTTTCTTTTTGTTTATCTCCAACAGAACCACATAACTTAAATCATCTTATTCAGCTTCATAAATTGAGGGTGGGGGGAATGGATGGTACTAGGACCAGATAGACACGTGAACATTTAGTGGAAATAAAAAGTCATCAGATTTAAACACCAAATCAAAAGTCAATGACAACAGAATTGCTACCCAACCTACAACAAGCTATACAAATGGGGACCAGTCACACTAGCATTTGGGTGGTTTAAGGAGGGATATGGGATGCATGCCAGGAAGAGGGGTGGAGGGAGGACAACATCGGAGTTAAGAATGCCCTTCATTAATTGTCACTATGTATCTTAAATATTACTTTGAAAGATTTGTAATTCACTTTAGAGACAATGAAAGCTAAAAAAAACATATGCAAAGAATAAGGTTGCACATGGCCCTCAAAAATGAAGTTTTACAGATATTAAAACATCATAATAGAAATATTTTCAAGTACTAGGAAGAGTAAATTGTCTCCTCTCAAAACTTGTAGGCAGTTTAATATAATCAAAATGCTATTAAGAAATGAAAATTTATTTATCAGAGTGGTATTGATGCTTTCTAGTGACATTTCTTTCTCTGTAAATTAAAATTAATAAATTAACATATTCAATCATATTTCCAATGCTTTTGAAAAAGTAAGACCTGTCACTCCTTCCAAAAAAATATAATCAACTGTTTCTCTATTTTTTGTGTGTGTGTGTTTTGGGGGCAACACCCGGTGACACTCCGGGGTTACTCCTGGCAATGCGCTCAGAAATCACTCCTGGCTTGTGGGTCCACACCGGGGGATCGAACTGTGGTCTGTCCTAGACTAGCGCTTTCAAGGCATATGCCTTATCTCTAGCACCATTGCTCTGGTCCCTCTTTCTCTATTTTTAAGCAAAACTATTCTAATATACAATATCACATGAGACTATATTTTTCTTATGGAATTTCCAAGGATTTCTGCAAAATCTACCCAATAACTGTGATTTGTAATTTGTTCTAAATTATACAAGATATATTACGGAAAAGTGCAACTCCATTTTCCAAAGCTAGTGATATTGCCTGAACTAAGTCATTTCCTTCATAGAAACCGATCTTGTTTTTATTATGGAGGAGCATCATAGTAGAAAAGAAATTACAGTGTTATACCTGACCTCTGGTGTCTCTACTCATTACTCCTGGACCCTTTGTTCTATATTCCAGGTTAATTTGATATCCAGACCAATACCTCTGAAAACTTATGGAAAGCAAAAAACAATCCATTTCCTTGCACTTCCAGCTCTGAATAGGAGCCTTCAAGTCCGACTTCTGATATCTCTATTGATTCATAGCTACACCACAGTCTCATAATTCCACTGGCTTCAGGTTCTAACCTATGCAGTACAACTGCTTACCAAGATGTGAGACTGCTATATGAATCACAACTCACATTTTACGTATATATCCTATGATGAATTCACAAACTGAAGTTTATTTCTGATTTCTCCTAAGAACTTTGTGCTATTCGTATCTTTTTTCTAATTTAATTAACATATCCCACAGAAAAGAACTTCCTAAGGCAGTGGTGGTGGGTAAAAAACATGAATCTTTAAAATGTAGTCAGAGAAGATGTAGGATCATGGTGGTATTAAGTGTATCTTCATAATCCACAAACCAGTAACAGCAAAAAGTTGCTGGGAGTGCACAGCAGAAAAGGAAAAAGAGTCTAATCCTAATTCCTCAGAGAACTCTGATAGAGGCTAATTACAAAGATTTATAATCAGTACACATACGGTAGGGAAATTGCAAAGAAGACCAGAAAGCTCAAAGAGGAAAGAAAATAGCATGGAAGGATCCACCAGTACCAATCAGGTATGAAACATCTCATACAATAACTTCAGTGACACTATAACAAGAATATTTAATGAGCTCAAATATCTGATGGTATCTGATGGTATTTATGATAGTAGTCATAAAAGAACGTATGAGAATGGAAATTAAAATAATGAAAAATATTGGAAGTACAGAGCTGAAAAATGTG
>PVKC010001276.1:0-23515 GCA_004027635.1 Crocidura indochinensis | reverse complement strand
AAGAGAGGGAGAGAGTAAGGAAGGGGGAGGGAGGATGGGAGGGAGGGAGGCTGAGAGCCAGAGAGAAAGGAGGAAGGGAAGGAGAGAGGGAAGAAGGAAGGAAGGGAGGAAGGAAGTGAAGGAGGGAGGAAGAAAGGATAGGAGGGAAGGAGGAAGGAAGGATAGGAGGGAAGGAGGAAGGAACGACGGGAGGAAGGGAGAGTGGGAAGAAGGAAAGAGAAAGGGAGGAAGGAAGGGAAGGAGGAAGGGAGAAAGTGAGGGAGAAAGGAAGGAAATGAAGAAGGAAGAGAGGAAGAAGAAAGAAAGGGAGAGAGGGACAAAGGAAAAATGAAGGAAGGGAGGAAGGGAGGAAAGAAGGAAGGAAAGTAGGAAGAAATGAAGAAAGGGAGAGAGGGAAGAAAGAAAAAAGGAAGGAAGGTAGAAAGGAAGGAAGAAAGGGAAGGAGAGAGTGATGAAGAATGTGAGGGAAGAAAGAAATAAGGGAGGGAGGCTGGGAGGGAGGAAGGATATGGAGAGAGGGAAGGAAGAAGGGGGAAGGGGAGAGAAGAAGGGAGGGAGGAAGTGAAGAAGAATGGGAAGGAGGGAGGAAGGAAGGAAAGGAGGAAGGAAAGAAGGAAGGAAGGAAGGAGGGAGGGAGGGAAGAAGGGAAGGAAGGAAGGGAGCAGAAGGTTTAAAAATGGAGTAAAAACAAACAGGAAAATCACTTGAGCACCAAGATGAGATGCACCACAATTCTGAAAAACAACATAAATTATAAAAAATATCTGAAAATAATAAAAAACACCAGAGAGCTAGGGAATAGCACAAGAGGATCATAAGAGTTTCAGGACAGAAAGATGAATTCATTAAAAAGCTACTATTCAAAATAATTGCAGACAAGGACTTTCCACAGCTGAGGCAAGCAGGCACTCAGATTCAGTGTTCATTATTTTCTAGCCTAATTAGACCTACAGAAAAAAAAAAACTACAGATTGTAATTAAAATGATAAAAACTCAAATAATAGAATATCGGAATCTGAAAGATCAATGAGAGATTTTGAATATAAAGTAGCTCCTATAAAAGTCAAAGCAGATCTATCAAATGGGACTCTAAATATACCAAAAAAATTAAGCGACAAAGGAGTGACAAAGGAATGGTGTCTCAGCGAAATTACTATTTTACAAGAATACTATATCCAGGTAGATTATCATTTAGATTTTAAAGAATAATACATTTTTATGAATAAATTTAGAGGGTTAAAATCTCTAAAACCAGCTTTGTCAGAAACTTTAAAGGTACTCCTTAAATCTACTGTGCAAATACACACAATTTCTTTTTTGTTTGTTTGTTTTTGTTGTTGTTGTTGTTGTTGGGCGGGAGTTGGGTGCAGCAGTGCTCAGGGGTTACTCCTGGCTCTATGCTTAGAAATCGCTCCTGGAGACTTGGGGGACAATATAGGATTCTGGGATTCAAATCACTGTCCTTCTGCATGCAAGGCAAATGCCCTACCTCCATGCTATCTCTCCAACCCAAATAAATACAATTTCTACTGAAGAATAGGAAGAAAGCTATCATTTCAACAATCTCACTCAACATCAGTGGCCTGAACATATTAACAAAAGATTTGGAGTAGTAGGATGAATTATAAATAAAAACATTTTGCTGCCTTAAAAGAGAGATATCTGGAAAGTTAATATAAATGTAAACTCAAAGTCAAAAGCTGAAAAAGAATAATAAAAGAAAATAAATTTCTTAAAATGTCCAGAAACACTCTATGGTTCAGTACTTGTTTTGCATTCATTTAGCTCAAATTTGATCACTGGCAAAAGTTTTGTTCTCCTAATGCCTACAGGTGTGATCCCTGAGTTTACAGACAGGATTAAGCCCTGCGTGGAGCCATGTATATCCTCTAAACAAGACATGATTATACAGCAAATACTTGATGTCAAAAATATGTATAAGTAACAGGGATGATCATGTTAAAATGATCAACAGATCAATGAATCAATATTTGATCCTTGGCATCACTCATAATCTCCAAGGCCAGTCAGGAGTAATGCCTAAAGGCAAAGCCCAGAGTAAGTTCTGAGCACAGACTTGGGTGGTGTTAAAAGAAAAATAAATAAAGTTTACAACTACTGGAACTTTTGCAGAGCAATTGTTATTTTTATTTGCAAGAACCCAAAAATGTATCAACTTGCAGAAATTTAGGACCACTTTCCCATAAAGAAATCACAAATGTAAATTATTATTTTTTGCTATGCACCATAAATAAAGTGTTCATTCTAAAGACATAGAATGGTTTTAGATTGAATGCTAACTGTCTAGGATAGATAGCTAGTTAACCAGTGCCAATAGTAGACTTTATAATGTAAGGGCAATAGAAGTCAGTGACAGAACTCAATATCCAGTAGTGGCAATTTTGCCCTCTGCCTTTAAAAGGTTCTATTTGCCTATGCTTGTAGTTAACTAGATTTTTCTGAGGTTTTCTCATTCTAGTTCTTGAGCTTTCCTATTTTATCTGTTTAATTAATTTCCCAAATAAATTACTTGGCAGCTTAAATGCACCTGAGACAACGTGTTGATTCAGGAGTAAAGAATTTTGATTAGTGGGGAAAATGAGACCTTGAGCAAGTTGCAGAGGTGAAATTAGCCTGGATACCTTGATACATAGGAATTTTAGGATGGTACACTAGCCAGCCTAACTTTAATCAATTCTCATAAATAAAAAAGAATCTGAAATGCTCCTCTTGCTTAATTGAGATTGAAAACAATTAAACAAAATTATAGCTAGTCCTCTATGAAAATCTCAATAATCAGGATAAAATAGCACATATATAATTTCCAGTTCACATGTTATCTGGAACAAAGGATATATGGTTTTTCAGGGAAGATGCATTCAAGGGCTACATTGGGTCCAGATGCTTCCAGTAGGTCTTAGTAGTTCAAGGGAAAAGTGTGCATCAACCTAAATCCCTGATTTCGATTGTAGATTGAAATTCCATATTTTCCCATTAAGCTAAAATTGAAATTCCATATTTTCCTTGAATGGCCCGGGAGATAGCATGGAGGTAAGTTTGCCTTTCATGCAAAAGGTCATCGGTTCAAATCCCGGTGCCCCATATGGTCCCCCGTGCCTGCCAGGAGCAATTTCTGAGCATGGAGCCAGGAGTAACCCTTGAGCACTGCCGGGTTTGACCCAAAAACCAAAAAAAAAAAAATTTTATCTTTTACCAATGCACAATTGGTAAAATTGGTGAAACAGGAATGGAATGGAGAGTCATATTTGCATAACTATGCCTGTTTTTAATCATAATTTGATTGTTCTTTATACTAAATTTCCTAAGCTCTTTGTCAACCTTCCTCACAAACTTTCATTTATTGTCTGGTGATGCATGACTGAAAAACAGTAATGGAGAAGGATTTTAATATGCCTCTTGGGAAGTACAGTAAATCTCGGGCAGTTTAGGTAAATGCAATAGAGCACAATAACAAGAAGGGATGGGAAGGGTAATGAGGATACTGCTTTGTATACAAACTGGAAATATACATGAGTAAACTATTTCATAAAAGAAAATAACAGGAACTGGAAGAGGAAGATAAACCTGTGGATATTCTCCTTAAATGTATTAAGTAGTAAAAGCAAATTTCTATACATTTAAAAATATCTACTGTAGACACATGCTTATGTAAATCTCATAAGCATATTTATGTAAATATGTACATATTTATGTAAATATCAAAACTAACATTTTATTTACAAACTTACCATTAAATTAGAACTGCATTTTGGCTTTTAGTATCATTGTCTCTAATGATATATTTTAATTTAAATAATCAAGTGATACTATTACTTACAAATTCTTCATTTTCTGATAACATATGCATTGATTTTATAGTATTGAAAAATTAATAGACTATATTTTTCTGTTGTTAAGAAACAAGAGTATAATCATTGTATCACTAAAAATAAAAGAATGTCTACAACAAGAATATATCAAAAATCATTATGGGTAGATTTTTTTCCAACTGTATTTATCAACACAACTCCAGTTGTGACTATTATTAGCCTGCATATTAAAGCAATTTTATAAATAATTTTAAATTCTGTTTTAAAATATGAAAGAATAGAACAATATTACCTTAAGAAGATTAATTAAGAACCCAATATTAGTTTAAATTTACTTGAAATATCAGGAATATAAGTCAATACAATTTAAATGTGCTGACATTTGACCACTTAGGAATTCAATCCAAGTTCCTAACTTCCCTACCTCGTACAAAATTTTAATTGAATGCACTTGAGATTTTAGGTGTTTACTCAGTCAGGTTCTGCTAGACTTTAATCAATCAAGATCTTGTTGAATTTTCACTCCAAGTTGTCCTTGAAGTGGCCTTTAGTGGCCTCAATTAGGTCTTGACCGTGTGTTTCTGAGTGCATACACAAATGCCTGGGGCCATTACCAAGGTTTAACAGAACTGGTTAATAATTATCAGTGTTTATTTGTGACAAAGGGTAATCTGATCTTCATGCTTAGCTAGTTTTCACAGTATTTGGAATTTTGAAGGTATCTTCAGTGACAATCCAGACTGTATTATATTAGTGATCTCAAGCAAACCAGCTTCCTAATGTCAATAAAAAAAAATAGTTACTTTAATACTTAGCTAGTTAAGCAGAAAACTCAGATAATGGGAACTCCTTTTATGTCCAGACTTGTTCATTATGCTGCTCTGATCTCCTCTTGCTATTCATGCTCCAATATGGTAGGACATCTTTATAATTTATAATTCTCAACTCAGTTGAAAAATAGGACCCCAGTTTGTTTTACTTCTAAAATTCTACAAATTAACTAAGGATAAAATTGTTCTCTATCTTTCCTTTTGAGGGAAAACTGAGTGGGTGTGCAGTGGAAAACTCCTTTCTTGTCTTACTCAGGACTGCACAGCTGATTTATAATGTGTTTGGATAAATATTTATTATATGTATAAATATAATATAAAATATAATGTAAAATAGAAATATTTAGAAGGATTACTAATGATTAGAAGGATGGTAACAGCCTAAACTCAATTGTATCTAATATTGCTAAATGTATCTAGGAATGGGAAGGGGTGGAACACAAAATCACTCTCCATTGAGAAATGCTCCTCAACACAGACTTACTCTAGTATAAAGGTATTTCTATACACATATGTAAGGGTTGAGGGAAAAGATGTGAACCTCCTCTGACTTTTAAAATATCTATACATTTGTACTATTTAACACTCAGTGGTATCATTTGAAACCTAATGCTTTAAAAGGTACAGGAATTCTTTCTTCTCAGCAGTAGGATATATCCACAGAAATATATTTTTATTTAACTTTAAGATCAGACAGGAACAATACTTGGCCCAGAAAACCAAGCTGAGAGTTTCTTCAATTAATATTTCACATACTATCTTGACTGGGCACTAGCATATGAGCTTCAATATCCATGGGAAATAGATACCTTTGAGCTGTTTATATTCTGCTGAGAACGGTAAATCCTTTTCAGAATAGAAATTGCCGCCCTCCTAATGTGATATATTTAAGATCCCAAGTCAAAAACGGTGGCAGTCAAGTATTAAAAAGGTTGAGGATATGCTTTGTATGTTGAGACCATGGGTTTGATTCCTGACACTGAAAAAAATAAAATCAATGCAAAAATACATTCAAAAATAAAATCTTTGATGTGACTTTCAGTCCTTGATTATTTCCTCTGGGAAATCACATTTTGATGATCAGTCTTGGATCCACCTGTGTTGTTTAACTTTCTTCTTCTTTCTTGAAACTTCTTTGGTGAAACTTGAACAATTCGGCAGTGATCTTTGTGTTTTTCCTACATTTGCTTGATGCGTGCAACATTACTCAATTGAAAACTTAACATGTTGTGTCATTCTCTTTTCAACTTTATCACGAAGAAATTAAAATTCCTATAAAGAAGGCTACACACTCTTCTCCCCCCCCTTTACTTTTAAAATTTTTATCTAAGTCACCACGATTTACAATGCTGCTAATTAGAGGATCTCATGCATAACTTTTAAATACCACACACCCCACCGACTTGGTTTTCTTTTACCATTGTCCATAAATGTCTCTCAACCATCAAATCCCTGGCCTACCCATTCTTCCAATTGCTTATCATTACATTTCTATAAGCTAATTTTCAGGTTCTATTGTTTTTAACCACTTGTTATTCTCAGATAATGCTTCTTAATATCCCATCTAGGAAAGATCATTTCATATCTGCTTCTCTTCTGGATGACTTTATGCAGTTTAATTCATATAGCAGAAAATTGAAAATCAAGTTCTATGAGGAAGGAGAGATAGTAGGGTGAGAAAAGCACTTGCACTGCACACAGCTAGCTCTGTTTTGGTCCTAGGCACACTATCTGCCCCGTCCTGCGCGCGCGCACACACACACACACACACACACACACACACACACACACACACACACACACTGCTAAGGGTAGTCCCTGAGTTCAAAGTCATAGTATGCTCTGAGGACAGTTGATTATGATTTAGAAATCAAAAAGAAAAAAAAAGTAAACACATAAGAATCAAATCAAATCACTTATCAGAATCAAAACAATAATAAAACAAAAGAAATCCTCACTTACTGCTGGTAGGAATGTCTAGTGTTTTGTATCACTGGTAAATAATATGGAAAGATTTATAAAAAAAAAAAAAAAAAAAAAAAAAAAAGAACATCCACACTGCCCAGAAATTCCAGTTTTCAACATTAGCTCCAAAGATTCAAAGCAGTTTTAACCTTTTGTGATTCAACTTCTGCTCATACCACCCCATAAATATTGTCTTTTGTTTGTTTTTAAGCACTATCCAAGGTACATTTTGCAGGCTGTGCGGCCATGGGCTCTGATTAATTATAATATTTTAAATTATGATTTTTCCTTTGTGAAGTAATGTCAAGTTCTACTGTCACAACCACTGTAACTTTCTCTTCACTTTCTTACATGCATTGATGTCATTTAGTTTTCCTTGCTCAGAGACCATTTCTTGCCTTGCTTGGCAAACTGTCTAGGAGACATGCATCACTTGATTCTTTTGTAATGAATATATTTCACATGCTCATCACAATTCATCAAGATTATAATCTCACCCACTCTGTCTTGCTTTATACCCTTATAAGGTAAGCTTCAAGAATGGAGAAATAATATAGTGTTAGTGATTTGTATGTGACTGAAATGGGTTTCTTTGTCAGTATATCTCATATGGTACCCTGATCCCACAAGGAATGAGCTCTGAATACAGAGCCAGAAGTCAACCCTGAGTATCGTTAGGTGTATAACCCCATCCCTAAAAATAAAGATAAACTTTGGACTCTATACCACTGTCTTTTCATTTATGTGGACGTCTTTGGGTGAGGTTTGGCCAATGGAGAGTTCCAGCATGAGACATTAGAAAGAGAAAAATTAGGCAGTTATTTATTCCCTTCCTGTGAGATGTTGTTATATGAAGCTAGTTGTTTTTCTTATCAAAGAGTCTCTGCTTCTCTTGTGGTTAATTTTCGCTCTTATTTATCTTTATCTCCAACTTCGTATGACCTTTGCCTCTCTTCTTTATTTAGCTTTAACACCATTAACTTTTTTTTAGAAAAGCATCTTACACTACGTAGACGCTCAGTTTTTTTTTTTCTATCTTACATGATTGTAATTCATTTCTTTGTATTACGGCCTTATGTAATTATTTTATGTATATTAAATATGCCTTAGATTTCCTGTTGAGATGCTAATGATAAACTCACTAAATTACTTTCATGTTTCTGTCCTTCCCAAGGTTGCAAAACATTTTCTACTGGATATATATAACCTATATGCCTCAAAGGAACTTCAAGTTCAACATTTTCCAAATTTACCCTATAATTCTTTCCCACCTTGGAGGCATATTCTCAGCTATTAATTTCACTTTCTCATAGTCACTTTTTATATTAATTTAATCACTAAGTTGTAAATGACAGTAAAATTGAGTTGTTTCCAGTTCATATTTATCATCTATTACTTTTGCACTCTTCAGTTAGGTATTATTTAACTTTCTATTAAAATGTAAAAGAAATCAATTTTAATTAGTCTGTCACCTGACTGACTACAAGTAAATTTGTGTGCAAGTACAAATAACACTATGATATATCCTCTGAAACTGAAAGTTTTTTCTAAGGTACAATTTTAACCAATACTATAATTTCAAATTCCTAAGGCTACAGAAAGTATAGTGGCAAACCTGCCAGGAGCGTTCCTGAGTATAGAGCCAGATGTAAACCCTGAGCATAAGTGGAAGTAGCCCAAATATCACAAATAAAGATAAAAGAATAAATAAACTCCAAGTTTCTTAATGCCCTACACATCTATTAATATAGTTATTCAGCAATCTCATATTATAGAGCAAATATCTTCCTCCTTAAGTTCTGAAATTTTCAGATTTCTCTTAACAAATCCTACTATTCTCTTGCTCGATGATTTTATAGATACATTTTTTAAAATATTTTGTTTATAATATAAATATACCCTCATATTTAACCTATTAATATATCAACTCTTCCTCTGTGGAATAATACTAAAATGAAATCAATTTTATTTCCCTTTTTTCAGATCTATATAAATAAAAATTAAGAAGATAACACATTCTAATTGTTCACTTTCATGTTCTATGTGCTTTTTTTTGTTTGTTTGTTTTTGTTTTTTTGGGGGGGTCACACCCAGCAGTGCTCAGGGGTTACTCCTGGCTCCATGCTCAGAAATTGCTCCTGGCAGGCATGGGGGACCATATGGGGCACCAGGATTCGAACCGATGACCTTTTGCATGAAAGGCAAACGCCTTACCTCCATGCTATCTCCCAGGCCCCTCTATGTGCTTTTAAACATACAGGAGTGAACACTTTTTTAATTGCCTTAAATTTTATAAAACTGTAACTGTCTTATCAGAAATTATTGAGTTGATTCATCAGATTACTTTTTCATGTAGAGAACATGTTCTTTTAAAATGAAAAATTACATTAATTTTAAATAAATCTTGTTTTGTAGTATATTTTTAGAACTCTAAAGAATAAATAATTAAAAATAAAATTGCAATCTTCTTCATGGACAAAAACAATTTCTGGAGTTGCTTGGATATTTGGATATTTTATATATGTTCACACTAAATCAGGAATTAAATTACAACTTGAGTAACATCATGCCAAAAGTATGGTTTACTTCCTTACTCTTTCCTAACTTGTTTATTTCATTCTTTTTTCCTACCTTCCTTCGTTCCATCTTCCCTCCCCCCTTCCTTCCTTCTTTCCATCTCCTTCCATCCTTTGTTTATCTTTTCCTTTACTTTCTTTCCTTTCTTCCATCATTTCTTTATATAGTTTTTCCTTCATCCCTCCTCTTTCTTTTCTTTTATTCTTTCTTTCCTTCTTTCCTTTTTTCTTCCCTTCTTTCCTAACTTTCTTCCTTTTCCTTTCCTTCCTTTTACCCCATTTCTTTCTTCTTTTCTCTCTCTTTATCTCATCCTTTCCTTCTCTTCTTTTCTTCCTTCCTTTCTTCTTTCTCTTTCGTTCTTCCTTTTCCTTTCTTCCTTTCTTTCACTTTATTTCCTTTAATTTGGGGGGGTTTGTGGGATGCGCACATTTTAATGCTCAGGGGTTACTCCTGGCTATGTGGTCAGAAATTGCTCTTGGCTTAGGGGGATCTTACGGGATGCCCAGGGAATGAACCGCGGTTTGCTAGCTCTTGTAAGGCAAATGCCTTACCTCTAGAGCCACTGCACCGGCTCTTCCTTTAATTTTTCATACCCACATATACTAAGAACTTATTCCTGGTTCTATGGTCAAAAAAGTTGCCTGGTGATGCTATGGGACCATAATCACTACAGATAATTTAATTTGGGTCTATCACTTGCAAATAAAGCCCTTTAGAACCTTAGGGGGATAGCTGATTTGATGTACTTATAGTATAATATGTTTCATATAATTGTTAATGATTTAACATTCTTAAAGTAAAACGTTTAAAATTTATAAATATTTAAAAATCTATATATTTGTGTTCTTAAATTTTAACCCATTAATGCCACTTAGGTATGTTTATTTTCAGTTGCTATGAGGGTTAATTTTCATACACTATTATAAAAAAAAACTAAACCATTTTAGTATTTTAAAGTGTACCTAAATTTCATAAATCTTATAAAATACTATTCCTTAGAGCTATGTTAATAATAAAAATATTAAATCAAATTAAATCAAATTATAATTTTATATTTTCTACTAGTTCTTTTTCCTATTTTTTCTTTTTCCTATATTTTCCTAAATATAACTTGAAGATAAGTTTAAAGTATTAAGAATAAAAAAATGCATGTAATAATTTTTACATTGATACAATACTTTGTGATGTGGTAACAATTATTAATTATGATAATAATACTGTGATATAGATATTTACAACCATTTCTCAAAAATATCCAAGACTGCTATATTGGTCTGCTCTATCCATTTTATCATTTTTATTTCTGTCTAAGTCTATTTATTCCATAAAAAGCAACTTTCAAGTAACTATAAATTAGAAGTTTGGGAGTTTGTTTATAATAATTTCTAGAAGATTCATGATTGCTCTTGAATAATCTTTAGCTATGTATAATAAATTAAAATACTATAAAACAATAGTCTGAGATACAGAACCAGTTAGAGAAATGATCCTTCATTCAAAATTCCAATAGTCTCAGTTCTACTGCCTATTAATTCATTTAATTATGAACTTCACTATCCTGACTCTTACAGTGAAAGAGTTATTTTGGCAATTAACTGAGACAATAATTCTCAAGTAATTAATATAGTACTTTATAAAGTTTAAGCACCTTATAAATGTTTGCTATTTGTGATGTAAATGAAATAATAGTAGTTCTATTTTTTTCCCTGGAGGATCATATTTTATTGCACCCTTAAGTATTTTTGGTTGAAAAGTTTAAGAAGCATGGCACATATGTATTAGATATCTCTGAAACCAGTTTTCCTCTAGTCATGCTACATTTTTATACCTCTGACATCCATTACTTATTAGCATTTCTCACGAAATCTGTATTTTGAAACTTTCACACACTATGGTTTTGTTCTCTCTGTTCGCATTTTCCATAACTATGTCAAATATCCAAGTATTATAACAGACATTATGGCATTATAATGCTTGAATGTTTACAACTTTTTAAAATATATTCACTCTTTTCCTTCTAGTAGCTCAAATAAAACATTAATAGAATTGTTCTGACATTTTCAAATAAAGAAACTAGGACTTCATAGGTTTTTATATATTTTCAATTTCACTAGTGAAAAATTCATTTAAAAATCCAAGGGCTGGAGCAGTGGTTCAGCAGTAGGGCATTTTCCTTGCATGTGCCTAACCTAGGATGAATCGCAGTATGATCCCCAGCATCCCATCTAGTCCCACAAAGCCAAGATCGATTTTGAGCACATAGCCAGGAGTAACCTCTGAGTGTCACCGGCAGTGACCCAAAAACAAAAAGAAAAAAAAAAAGAAAAATATCTAGACTAAGGTCAGCCCTCTCTAACCATTTTCTCATTTTTCTTTTCTTTTTCAGTCTCAAGTATTCAAGGATATACCATTATTTGTTGTCCCTTTTATATTAACAATTCATTTTCATCTGTAAATTGTGAACTCCTAGAATTCCAAATTCCTGCCACTGGTTCTCATCTAAAACAGAATGGCAAATCAATAGTCAGGAAGAGAGAGAAAAATGCTTCTTCTTCTGACCTTGCTGAACCCAAGAAATACTAACATGTTCTCAAGGGAGACATGTGTAAAGAGATTCAGAGACCATAAAGATTTAAGAATTTTCTTAACTTTCAGAAACTATACCAAAGAAATATGAATCTTTGGCATGTCACTATTGATGACATATGTCAACTTTTATAAGGTCATGAGATAAATAGTAACTTCTACCACTACTTCTAACGCTTTTGCTTTCTCTGAAGATTGACATGATGTGCTGTATGAAGTCACAGGTGCTCTTATAACTGTATCAATCAATATTGCAATTAAAGGAGAATTGATCCTTGAGGAAATGATCAAACATCCTAACTTGCCCTCTTTTCTGTACACAAAGTAAAAAAATAATATCTGTATAAATAGCATGTAAAAAATGAATGTCTAAATAATACAAATCAAGAAGTATATAAGATTTATATATAACATTTTTATTAATAGTAGGAATAAAAGGGCAACTTCAATTTAAAACAATCCCTGTTTTTGTTCATAATTTACATTTCAAGTATCTCAGCATAGACTGGCATGATGTTTTTACATATGTATAAATTTGTTAATATGGTTATTGTGTAAATTTTCAAGTAATATAATAAATCAGCATTCCCTAGGTTCATAAAAGGTCTGTGATTTGACTGCACAAATTTAATGACGGTTTATTGATGTAACTATGATTTATTATTTCTTCAAATATATTTCAAGATTTGGCTCTATAAATCAAACAAATTATTTCATTTAATCCTACATTTGAAATGCTTCTTGCATATCAGAATAGAAAGTATTTAAGTATCTAATGAAAAGAGATTAAGTTTGAGGGTAAAGTTAGATAATAGTCACCTTTGGCAACAAAGTTATAAAATATACCATTGTTATATTTAAATTGCTGAGTAGTTGTTTTCATGTTGAATCTTATCATATTAATTTTATTGTTATAGTTAAGTTGCAATACACAAAAATTGCTTGGGATTGCTAGAGCTAAAGAACAGAAATATTCTATGTAGAATGGAGGAAGGGAATTGTTTTTTGTAATATACACTGAATTGCAAATAGATTTCCTATATTAACCAAATTATTTCTATTAAATAAGTGTATTTAAATATTTCTATAGCTCCATTATTTTCTTTCTGATTATTTCTTCATTTGGGGTAGTGTATCATATCACAGCTCATGGTTTTATGTGCTAAAATTATTTGTAAGAAAGACACTTTTATTCTTACTTACAATTTTATAAAACCTTCCAAGAAAGTATTCCACTGGCCTCAATTGTATCTTGTGTCCAGTTCCATTTTATTCCACATTTAGGCTACCATAAATTATTAAGAGCTAAAGACACTGCACATAATAGAATAAAAAATATTAGAAGTCTCTATATTTTTTCTGAAGAAATGTAAACTTAAAATGTTTTTGCTGTGTATCTATGTTGATTTTATCCCAAAATGAAAAGTAAATCAGCATAAGTCATCTAAAAAGAATAGGTTATACAGGCGGTGGCGCTGGAGGTAAGGTGCCTGCGCTAACCTAGGACGGACCACGGTTCGATCCTCCGGTTCCCCAGATGGTCCCCCGTGCCTGCCAGAAGCGACTTCTGAGCGCATAGCCAGGAGTAACCCCTGAGTGTCACCGGGTGTGGCCCAAAAACCAAAAAAAAAAAAAAATTGTAGAATACAAGCTTCAGAATAAAAGATGATGAAACAGATTGATATAAGGTAACACAGAAGGTTGGGGTCTTGAAAAATTTGGAGCTATTGAGGAGAGGTAACTAGCTGAAAACAATAAATGTCAACATCATTGTAAACACATCTCAATTATAACACTTTGGGGGGAGTTTGGTCCACACCCTGTGATGCTCAGGGGTTACTTCTGGCTCTGCACTCAGAAATTGCTCCTGATTTGAGAGACCAGATGGGACGCCAAAGATCAAACGGAGGTCCATACTGGATTAGCCACCTGAAGACAAATGCCCTACCACTATGCTATCGCTTCAGCCCCAATTATAATATATTTTTTAAAAAATAAACCAAGCTTTTTCTTAAGTTAATGACTGTCATGAATATTCAAATAACTAAGCATATGTATACTGAGGTATAATTAAATACTTAAGAGCATAACCTGGATAAAATTATATGACCACAAAACAGTATTCACTGTCACTGTGAGAGCACCTTCACATAATTCACAAACTCGTGTTTTGACTGGAAATATATGTATTAGAAAAATAAGTAAGTGCGTATAGAAACAACTTTTATACAACTTCAAAGTAAAAGTCCATGTTAGTAATATTCATCTAATTTTCAAATAAGTGATGCATATTTTATGAAAGAATGCTATAAAAAGTAAGCATCCTCAGGCCAGATAAATAGTACATTGGAAGTTTTGGCCTTTACTGCAGCCAGTTTCAATTAAAAAACAAAACAAAACAAAACAGCACCATCAATACTGATTCTTGACCATAGATCCTGGACTAAGCTCTGAACATCCTTGCAATGAACCCCAAAATAACAAATATAACTAATTATTACTCATACCTCAGGGCATTATTCCTAAATTGTTGGTCTCCCCCTCCCCTCTCTCTCTCTCTCTCTCTGTCTCTCTCTCTGTCTCTCTCTGTCTCTCTCTGTCTCTCTCTGTCTCTCTCTCTCTCTCTCTCTCTCTCTCTCTCTCTCTCTCTCTCTCTCTTCCTATTGTTTGGTTTTTGGCCCACACCCAGTAACACTCCTGGCTATGTGCTCGAAATTGCCCCTGGCTTGGGGGACCATATGGAATGCCAGGGATCTAACCAAAATTCGTCCTGGATCAGTCATGTGCAAGGCAAGTATCCTACTGCTGCACTACCGCTCCGACCTCAAAAAATACTAATCTGGTTTTGTTCATGTTTACTTCTTAAATGAAAATGAAAATCACAGCTTACCAACTGGGAGAAACTGAGGGAGTCTGTCGCCTGTATGTGTTTCTCTACTCTTCTGTCTTCTGAACCTCTCCTGAGAGGGCCGAGAAGGGCCCAGCAAAATCTCTCTCCTAGAAGTGCCCAAGTCAAAAAGCCAAGAAAGACTGAGTGAGTGAAAAATAGCTATCTGCGGTGCCCCGGCAGAAATGCAGGAAGGATACATAGCTTCACAGATAAGCAACAGCTTAGAAACTTTACAGATGCAAAACCAAAAAATATCTACTGCAAGACAAGACAGACCAAAGACGTGCCAAACTTATACACAAAGATGACATTAAATCCCATGACAATAATCTCCCTCAAATCAATGGACTAAATGCACCAGTTAAGAGACAGAGTGGCGAAATGGATCAAAAAGATGAATCCAACTTTCTGCTGCCTACAAGAAATATACCTGAATACACAGAACAAAAAGACTCAAAATCCAAAGCTGGGGTGGGGGTGGGGGAATCATTCAAGAAAATAACACCCTTAAAAAAGCTGGGGTAGCCATATTACTATCAGACAACACAAACTTTAGACTCAGAAAAGTAGTAAGGGACAAAGATATTTCAAACTAATCAAGGAATATGTGCAACAGGAAGAAATCACACTACTAAACATATACACACCCAATGAGAAACCAGCAAAATATCTAATACAGTTATTGACAAATTTGAAAGAGGATATCAATAATAACACAATAATTGTGGGAGACCTCAACAAGGCCCTGTCAAAACTTGATAGGTCAACCAGACTGAAACCCAACAAAAATATACTAGCCCTGAAAAGAGAAATGGAAGAAAGAGGCCTACTATATATAGGACACTCCATCCCCTGAAACCTGGATACACATTCCTCTTCAATGTACCTGGGTCTTTCTTCAGGATAGATCACATCCTGGCACATTCTGGCACATAAAACATACCTCCATAAAATCAAGAAGATAGAAATCATGCAGGCTACTTTCACTGACCATAGGGCTCTTAAATTAGATGTGAACTACAAAGGGACACAGACGAACTTTAAAAAATGGAAATAAAACAGCCTGCTACTGAATAACCAGTGGGTCCTATATGAAATCAAATAGGAAATCAAAACTTTCCTGGAAACCACTGACAATGAAGATACCAACTATTCAAATCTATGGGACACAGAAAAAGCAGTATTGAGAGGAAAATTTATAGCTTTGCGAGCACACATCAGATAGGAAGAAGGGGCATACCTGTATAGCTTGATGACGCAGCTTATACAATTAGAAAATGATCAATAAAAGGAACCAAAATAGCTAGACAGAAGGAAATAACAGAGCATAGAGCAGAAATCAATGAAGTGGAAACCCAAATAACAATCCGAAAGATCAATGAAAGCAGAAGTTGGTTTTTTGAAAAAATAAACAAGATTGATATACCGGGACCCGGGAGATAGCTTGGAGGTTAGGTGTTTGCCATTCATGCAAAAGGTCATCTGTTCGAATCCCGTTGCCCCATATGGTCCCCTGTGCCTGCCAGGAGCAATTTCTGAGCATGGAGCCTGGAGTAACCCCTGAGTGCTGCCGGGTGTGACCCAAAAACCACAAAAAAAAAAAAAAAAAAGATTGATATACCATTGGCAAAACTCACAAAGAGAGAGAGAAACTTGATAACCCATATTAGAAATGAAAAGGGGGAGATCACTACAGATATTGCAGAGATTCAAAGGGTAAGCAGAGACTACTTTGAGAAACTCTGTGCTACTAAACATGAGAACCTCAAAGAAATGGATAAATTTCTTCCTCAAATAAACCTATCCAAAGTTCATTCTCCCTGTTTTTGCTTCTTTCTGTTTATGGGAAAAAGTTTGCTTCCAACCTCCAAGAAAGCTATATCTCTATTTCTGTATTGGCAAAGACCACACATTCTAGTCGCCCAGCTTCACACACATTATCAGGGTATTTCTTACTACAATTTCAGAGGCATCCAACATCCTTTCACATTGAACATCTGCTTATTCAGAGAAATGCAAAAACCCAAACAGCAGCATCAGTTTCTCTAAAACATTTCCCCAACTGTTTCTGTGATCTTATGGCAGATGTGACTTTAGGCACAGTGACCCAAAGATTCTTACCTTGATGACATTAAAATCTACAGATCATCTTATCTTCTGTCTTAAGAACATCAACTTCATGCTCTTCACAACAGTTTCACAAATATACAAAACATTGGTGATAAAATAGCTAAGTAGCTTCACAAGTTTGACACTTAGTTCAACTCTGCTTTTTTTTTAGTTTTCAGAAGTTATCTCATACATTGTTGTCACTTAAACACAGTGAACACAACATCTAAAAAGCTTAGAAGTACACTAATGTCCTCTTTATAAAGCCATTACTAGGGGCCAGAGCAGTGATGCAATCCATAAGGCATTTGCCTTTCACATGCTAACCTAAGATGAGGTTTGATCCCCTGGTGTCACATATGGTCCCCCAATCCAGGAGCAATTTTATAACACATAGCCAGGAGTAACCCGTGAGCCTCAAAACAAAACAAAACAAAAAAGATTTCAATCAATATTTTTAGAAGAAATATGTGGGAAAATAATTTTCTTTAGAGCAAGTTTTATTGAATAAATTACAGTAGATCTAAAGAAGGCCTCTCTTCAATTTAATGCAAAATTTTATCAAATCAAACTATTGAAAAACTATGAGGAAAGAAATCAATCAAAACTACAGATATTTCTTTATATTCAGGAGTATGTGTAAAATCCAAAAGATAGATAAAATGTTTTTTTGAGTAGAAGGTTTAACTAGAGTTCTCAGACTTGATAATGCAAAATTAATTCATGGGGCTGGAGAGATACCATTGAGGTGGGGCGTTTGCCTTACATGCAGAAGGGCAGTGCATCAAATCCCAAATCCCAGCATCCCATATAGTCCCCTGAACCTGCCAGGAGAGATTTTTGAAAGTAGAGTCAGAAGTAACCCCTAAGTGTTGCAGGGTGTGACCCCAAAAAGAATAACAAAAAAAAATAATTTATTGCAGTTTCAATCTAGCACTTTCTCACCTTGTATATTTTTCAGTAAGATTTAGAATTGTCAACCTTGACATGTGTTCAAGAGAAAATAAAAAGTATTTTATATTAAAACATATGCCAAACAAACACTCAGAAACTAATATTCCTAAAACCTCTTCTCTTGAAAGTCAAAGATAAGCAATTAGTGAATATCCATCTATAATTGAATTAAAAATATCATATGCTTCTTCCAGATTATTAGGGACAGCTTTCAATGACAGTTTTTATAACCATTTTAATATGGTTCAGGCGCAATTCTGAGTTTAACATATATCCAAATTCCAGATAATGTTTGAGACAAAACCATGAATCGTGAGATATAAGTCAAGACTGCAAAGAGAAAAGTTACAATGGTATTATCTGGGTTATAAATGTAACAAACAGTTTGTTTTCTTGTGGTCAGTACATGGTAGAATGAAAGACTGGAGTTGGAAAAGAAAATGGCAAGTTAGGGACATTAGGGACACAGGAGAGTGCAGTGATCATTATCATGTTGAACAGGGTAGACTGAAGGAACCTTCACTCCAGTTTGTATGCTTCACACTTGATGAAACCTTGTTCATGATAACAGAGGGATTATGAAAGCATAAGCAGCAGTCAGAGCACAGTCACCTTCAGTTCCATGATAGACTGTAGTTGAGTCTTGGAAGTAAGAGGTGGATAGCTGCTGGAATTAGAAATTCAGCTTCATCATGGTTGACCCTTGGACAAGTCATTAAATATCTTTAAGACTCAGTTTCTTATCTGTCAACGGGACTCAAAGGCTTACATGTCTAGGATCTTTTTGAGACAAATAAATGAAGAGAATAGTGGATCCCCAGAAACAGATGCAGGAATATTGAGAATTTACATTTTTTCTTTGAGAGATGATCCTAGGACCCAGGCAAGGCAACACAGCTGCAAGCAGTTTGCTGCCCCCAGCAGACTGGCAGCCTTTACAGGGGCTCAGACTGAGTGATGAAATAGAAGCCTTTCTCCACCAATTGTAACCCTGCTTTGATGGAGAACTTAAGCAGGGGTGCTTCAATTCTTCAGCAATTGTACCAATGGTCCACATGAACCTGTGGATCACAGCAGCCATATATTACTGCGATGATCAGCAGCAAAGTGTGTGGGTATGGGAATCTCTCACATATTTAATGTGCATGTATCAGGGGATATTGAGTTACTGATCCTACTCTAATCAATAATTGCACTTCACCGTAGGGTATTATCTGGTGATAGTATATTGGATTATCCTTTACTTGGTATTTTCCCACCCTAGCTTGGGGACCTGATTCTTGTCAATAAAAGCAGGGGTCTGAGGAAGGCAAGGGCTCATTCTTTGGTCTTCTTCCACTGAGCTGCACTCCATCTTAGGAGCAGAAAATTTGGATGGTGTGAATTCCTTGCTTGAGCACTGGATTTCCTAAATCCATTCTTGTACCTCATCACTGTGTGAATTATTTCCTGCAGATCTCTACAGCTAGAACTGTTCCCCCTGTCCTAATATGACAGGGGAATGGGAACTGTCTTTCCTGTTTGGGAACTTTGTGGGAATCAAACCTCAACCAATCCCCTGTCCTAGAGAAAGTGCAAGGTGCACTAAGAACAGTCCCAGACCCAATAGTTACTAATACACATTCGTAGTCCAACTTAATTCAATTTAAGATAAAAAAAAAAAAAACTCCAGCACTTGGAAACTGAACAAAGTACTGCAGAACAGCAACTAGATCTAAGAATAATTAATAGAAATAACAAATCTATACCTTAAAACTAATGAAAATGAAGATACAAGCTTATCACAATCTGTGTAATAACATAAAAGCTGTACTAAAATAGCAATTCAGGCCTACATTAAAAAAGTAGAGCCCTAATCACATATAACAAGAATTTGGAGAAGATAGAGCAAATAAACAGAAAAATTACTAAAAGGAGGTAATGTCAAAAATGAGAGCAGAAAAGAAAAACACCTTAGAAATCAAGAATGTGTTTCAGAGAATCAATGAAACCAGGAACTGGTTTTTTTTTGAAAGAATAAACAAGACAGATACACCTTATACTAAACTTTGAGAAAAATACCAAAAATATTTAAATAAATCTGATCAGAGATGAAAGGGAATAAATTAAATTGATCCTTCAGAAAGTCAAAATATACTGAGAGTCTAGAAGAAATGGATCAATTCTTAGAGTCTTATTAAGGTCAGAGCTGAATTAGGAGGAAGTAGAAAGCTTAATCAGTCAATCACAAGTGAGGAAATTGAAATTTAAAACTAATGATGAATATCCCCAATAACAAAATCCTGGTCTACATGGGTTCATTGATAAGTTCTATCTAAGCTTCAGAAATTTCTTGCCTTTAAAGTAAATTACTCCGGAAATTGACCCAGAATTGACTCAAGATACAGGAATTCTTTCTAACTTCTTATGAAGTCAATATATTACAGTAATACCCAAACCAGACAGAAATTTTATCAGAAAAATTCAGATAATATCCATAATGAATACTGTAGCAAATAGCCTAAAACATCTTAGAGATAGCTAAATTCAACAACATATCAAAACAATAGGCTCCAATTTCCTGATTTTTCTGTACCATATTTTAGATTGTAACTATAAAATATGCTGGTTCCTAAATGTACGTAGTATCTGGTTATGATTTTTCCTAAGTGAATATTTTCTGCTTATTTTTCATTATTTGGATTGAGAGACAAGATGTCTTTTCTAAAGCCATGAATGGTTGATATTGACACCTTTTTATTTCAAATATAAGCAACTTAAGTTATTAGCAATGATAATTTTTAATATTTTTACTTATTTTGGATAAGTATTTTTGCTACACTCGTGGTTAAGAAAAATTTATTTCTAGGTCTGTACTTTGGAATCATTTTTGGCAGTGTTGGAGCCATATGTGGCATTTAAGATGCAGTTACAATTGGTCATATGCAAATCAAACACCTAAGTATCTCTATTGTTCTGACCTGACGTGTCTTTTTTTCAAGAAGATTATAGTCAACAACTTCTTCACCTATAGTAGTGATGAAAATGTTTTATTCTTTGTTTTATCTTGTTTTTCATTTTTAAATCTGAATATAGACATCTTATATCCAATGGAAAAGGCCCAGGAATGTGGCAGAATTGAATAATGAATGAATTTGCAATGTAGGGAGCTTTGAGCAAGTGTTTGAAGCAAAGGAAAAACTCAGAGTGTTTTGGAATAGAGGCAAAGATGGAAATCAGAGCAACTTGAACTTAGTAGAGAAGCAAAAGAAAGTGAGTTTCCTGAAGTGAATAGAAGAATAAATAGAGGATAGCATAAAACAAATGTGTTTCCTAGCTTATTTTAAAATTATGATTCTTTCAGTTGAATTATCATCATATCAAACAACTCGAATTTATGACATTTAAAATTAATTTAATATCTTGTCATCCCTGTTTCTCTTACATTGATAATATCTAACTCCTCTAGAATATTTCAATTCAAACATTTCATTTTATTGGATAAAACATAAAGAGACCTAATAGTTCAATACATAAAATAACATTGTATTACCAAAAAAATGTTCAATTTCATTTTTAGAAGAGTAAGGAACTGAAACATGAGAAGAAAAATATTGAAAAAACAATTTCTTCAGGGCTGAAGTGATAGTACAGAAGGCATTTGCCTTCATACTGCTGAACTGCATTCCAACCCCAGCTTCGAATATGGTCACCTGAGCCCACCAGAATTGATTCTTGAGCAGAGCTAGAAGTAACCACAGGGTGTGACTCAACCTCCCTTCCATATTGATGTATTCTTCTCCCTTCATTATAATATTATACATATATTGGAGAACAAATCTGTTAAAACAAAACCTTAAATTTGGTATCTTCTTGGGAACTCTTCCTTCACCGAACAATTTATATTGTATATTTCTCCAAGCATATTATTCCTTGGATGCTCTCTGAATCATTATTTTTATTCAAAAATATATAGAATAAATCATAATTATGTAGTGACGATCAGGGTTTATTCCTGGCTATGCACTCAGAAATCGCTCCTGGCTTGGGGCACCATATGGGGCACCTCGGATCAAACTGAGGTCAATCCTGGGTCAGCCGCGTGCAAGGCAAAGGTCTTACTACTGTGCTATCATTCCAGCTCCTGCTGGTCTCTTTTGATGTGAAATATTAGGTTCAATCTTAGAGGGCAAATGCATTTTCAAGCTTTTAAAGAGTATCTCTTCTTCAGCTAATCCAGATATAGAGTGCTGACTCTAAAAATTGATTTTAATAGCATATTTAAGATACATTTTAGTAAGTAAATGGGTTTAATATTTATTGAGAAAACATCTCGGTGAAATTTTTATGGCAAGGAACTTTAAAAGGTACCAAGTGTATATTATAATGAAAGATCTATGGGATTAAAAATGACTGACTCAAAATTACACCACACCTACTCTAAATGTTAATAAATTGCTTTTGAAAAAAACAATTACTTTACAACTCTAGAAGTGCATGAACATTATATGAAATCTACTTCTGAGCTTCAGAAAAAGAAAGACAAATTGTGATGGAAATGCTAGTTCCAATTTATAGTCTTTAGTAATGTTGAGATTCAATTTTAGAATGATTAATAGTTATAACAACTAAATTAAAAAGTCACTATATTAAAAAAAATTCTAATCAGAGTATTTCAGAAATATTTAAATTAGTAGTCCTACACATCCTGCCAGGAGTGATTCCTGAGTTCATAGCCAAGAATGAACTCTGAAAACCCCGAGTTGTGACCTCAAACCAAACAAATATTTCTTTTTATAGGATCATAATTTCTAACAACAAACTTTAAACTCATCAATACCAGAGTGATATAAGTATTTTAAATAACTCCAGTCCACTCTGTATTACTTGTTTTTGAAACTACTCCTTTTTGTGATACTTTTTTTCCTCCAATTTTATGATTTGCAGCTACACAATAATATAATATATTCATTCATTCATATATATCAGCAACAGCCATCAATTCAGGTTAGGATTTCTTTCTTTTCTCCTCTAATTCAGTCCACAGAGGTTTGGGAAAGTAAATAAAGAAACTGACTCTAATAATTACTGTTATTTTTCCTTTCATAGTAATATTAAATCACTGCTAATATAAAAATTTAGATAGGGAATATAGTGCATGTAAGCCTAGTTTGATCCCCTGTATGACATACCTGGGTCAAAACTGCAAAAATCGTCCAGGTGAACACTATTACCATAGCTGCACTGCATCGTCAGGCTCTAGCATTGGACTACAAGGTCTGGTTAATTGAGTATCATCTAAATTGGCTCTCTTCTTCTATGAACACCAAATGATAATAATGATTATTATTTTCCCATAATATTCTTATAATTAATATATTTACCGACTGACTATAATTGATAATTTAAGGAATTATCAACATTAACTTCTAAAGTAAATATGCAAATAATTATATATACATACATATATATGTCAGAAGAGAAAACAAAGAAGAGGAAAAAGAAGAGAGTGTCACTTAAATTTTATTTATTTCTATTAAAAAATGGATAGTTAACAAAATAGAAGACAAGTGGAGACTGGAGAAAATCATTTGCAAAATCATTTGCAAAAGGCACATCTGATAAAAGAGTAATTATTCAAAGTATAAAAAAAATCTTTGACTCATCCTTAATGAAATAATGTATTATGAACAATTGTGTCAACAGTACTATATAACCTTTAATGTTAAAGGAGTTGCATTAATTTGGTGAATTTGGATTGCTTTGTGTACTTCTAAGAAATGTTATAATGGAAG
>PVKC010001275.1:0-52395 GCA_004027635.1 Crocidura indochinensis | reverse complement strand
GAAGAAATAGGTAGTAAAACAAGACCAACCAGAAACAAAAAACAATAAGAGTATCAACAAGATTACAAAAAGAAGTTCTGAATTTTTTTTTTTTTTTGGTTTTTGGGCCACACCCAGTGACGCTCAGGGGTTACTCCTGGCTATGAGCTCAGAAGTCGCCCCTGGCCTGGGGGACCATATGGGGCACGGGGGATCGAACTGTGGTCCGTCCAAGGCTAGTGCGGTAAGGCAGGCACCTTACCTCCAGCGTCACCGCCCGGCCCCGAAGTTTTGAATTTTTAATCAGAATAATTTTTATTACTGAATCTATTTTTCTTGCTTAAACAGGTTTTTATTTTTAATGTATATATATATTTATGTACACACCATGATTACAAGCATGTTTGTAGTTGGGTTTCAGACATAAACAGAATAACCCCCTTCACCAGTGCAACATTAATATTAAAAATTTTAATTTTTATTTTCCCTCCTAGGACTTTTACAACTTTATGTGTTATAGTCAAATATTGAACTGTTTTAAACTGATATTTTAATCATATAAAACTTGTTTATTTTTATTTTTAAATAAGTGGTTAATATAGTTTTCATAGTATCTTTTATGGAATCAATTTTTATCTATTATATTTAATACCTATGTTAAAATTAATTTACTCTATTATTTATTTCTAATCTCTATACTCTTCTATTGAGCTGTTTTTCATGCATAAAATAATATTTTGAGGGGCCAGAGCTGTGGCACAAGCCATATGTGCTAGCCTAGGATGAACCGCAGTTCGACCTCCCAGAATCTCATATGGTCTTCCAAGCAGGAGCAATTTATGAGCGCATGATTTCTGAGCCAGGAGTAACTCCTGAGTATCATCGGGTGTGGCCGAAAAAACAAAATAATAATAATAATAATAATAATAATAATAATAATTTGATTATTAGAACTTTTAAAATCTGCATAGAAACCAGAAAGTGTGATCAACTCTATTCTCATTTATAAAGAATGTTTTGACTATTAGTGGTCTTTTTGTGGATCTATGTGAATTTTAGGATATTTTGGTGAAAAATATTGTAAGCTCTTTGATAGGTATGACATTTAATATATATATTGAATATATATTGTGTACTTTGAATATTTGAATAACATTAATTCTTAATTCTTTCTGTTTACATTCAACAGGGAATGTTTTTTCATTTATTGGTCTTCACTTTTTGTTTACAATTATTGATTTGAAACAATTAAAGGTGGGGTTGTTTTCTTAATTTTTCCTTCTGATATTTTCTTGATAGTATTTAAAATTGTAATTGATTTTCTGAGATAAGTATATGAGTATGTCTTGTTTCCACTAAGGAAATCCTTTCTATTTTATTGTTTTTAGTATTTTAATTTTTAGTACTTTCACATCATGCTAAGATGAGTTCTTTCATGTCTTTTAAGGTAACAGATCCTATTCAAGACGATGAAGACCTTATTACCTTCCAAATATTCCATGTCTAAAACTATCAGATTGGTGTCCTTTTTTAATCTATATTTATAAATTTTGGAATATAAAATATTCAATTTAGGGGCCCGGGAGATAGCATGGAGGTAAGGCGTTTGCCTTTCATGCAAAAGGTCATCAGTTCGAATCCCGGTGCCCCATATGGTTCCCCGTGCCTGCCAGGAGCAATTTCTGAGCATGGAGCCAGGAGTAATCCCTGAGCACTGCCGGGTGTGACCCAAAAACCAAAAAAAAAAAAAAAATTCAATTTATAGCAGTAGACATTGCAAGTGATAATTGCTCTTATTCCATTATCAGAAATACCTACTATCAGAGAGAAACTGTTCCCTGAAAATACAGAAGAGATTTGAATCAAATGAACTAATGCATTGATATGCTCTCTATTCCCAGAGAAAGAAAATATACAGAAGTATATAATATTCAGAATATTCTGTACAACCACAAAACATGCAAAAATTCAGGGGAATTGGTATTTAAATATTCCCTTATTTGTATATACAAAATAGAGATATAAATTAATTAATTTTTTAAACTTTGGTTTGTTTTTTTTCTTTAAGATAAAATATGAAAATGAGCCTAAGTTTTCATTCTTCTAAAAATGGCATTAGCAAGTACAGTTACAAGAGTAAAGATAAGGATATTCATTATACACATATTTAAGAACTTTGAGGTTGTGAATATGAATTTTCAATTAGCACAAACAGAAGTATTTTAAAAATTCACATCCTACCTGGAGCAGGATTTTTGCCAGCACGGGCTGGCCTTTGGCAGACCTCCGCATGTGCCAGAGGCCTCGTGGCCTGGCCTAGGGTGGAGGTCCTCCAGCTTGGGTCACCCGACCCCCCTCTTCCTCTTTCCTCCGATCTCCAGGTGGGTTCCTGGGAGGACCTTATGGGGCACTCTGGATTTTCCCCACTTCCAGGCCGGCTCCAGGGACTGACTTAAGGGTAGGGCTCGAATTCCTGTTCTTAGGGCCTGGGAGGACCTTCCTCCCTTCCTGGAGTAGCATTTTTGCCAGCACGGGCTGGCCTTTGGCAGACCTCTGCATGTGCCAGAGGCCTCATGGCCCGGCCTAGGGTGGGGGCTCTCGGGCCTGGGTCACCCGACCCCCCTCTTCCTCTTTCCTCCGGATCTCCAGGTGGGTTCCTGGGAGGACCCTATGGGGCACCCTGGGTTTTCCCGCACTTCCAGGCCGGCTCCAGGGACTGGCTTATGTGCTGGAGTTTGATCTGGGTAGGTACAGATAGCTGCTCAGCTATACTCAGGCTGTCACTGGCAATTTCATACCTGTCCACATGTTGCATCCTATACTCCTCCCAACTATCAGTACCCCAGATTGACCCTTCTTAACTTCAGTAACACACAGTTCTAATCTGTGACCAAAGACATACAGTGGATCTAACAATTTGAGAACTATTTTGAAGGACATAAATTGAACACATATTGAACACATATATCTACTGTATATTTTATGTGTCCTTTCTTTAACAGCTATTACTCTCTCTATATATTCTTCTGCCATGATGTTTCTTTCCACTTTTCATCTTCTCTTTTCTTTCAAGTTGTCCAGTAAGGATTGTTGGTGGAAATGTCCCTCAGTTTAATGCCTATGATTGAACTATGTCATGGAGATTACTGGTCTTTTTCCTATTGCCTCCAGATGCCCCAATAATGGTACATGGCATTGATCCTTGTTTGCATAGACACATTAAAATGGGAAAACACTATACATACAGATAAGTTCTTATCTAATAGAGGTAGGAACACACAAATCTCATTACAATGTACTTATACCCTGAACATTGATATAATGACCTGGCACAGGCCTCAGAAGAATGGGCATCCTCCATTCACACCATAACTAGGCAAGCTATCTACGAAACATCCGGGGTCTTTTAAAGCAACACCTGGAAGCAATCCTCTACCAGGAAAGACACTACCAAAGCTCTGACATCGATCTCCTAAAAGGAGACTTCCGTTAACACTGAGAAGACTTGACAACAACAAGGACCTGCTCTACGGGACATGGTTCTCTCTATTGCCCCTTCAGTGTGAGGTGAAAGGAGAGGATGCTCTGCACCATTCTGACTGCAATATGGGATATGCAGACCCCAGGATCTTTAATACAGAAGCATGATACCAATAACAGAGACTATGTGAGGATTGAAGGTGTATTGCCACTACAGACGATGACTTGGATTGGACAAACTAGTTTGCTTGGAGCCTAGATTCGGTCCTGTTCCAGGAAACTTCAGGGGTAGGGTCTCCTTGTATTTAGGCCATAATTTCTCTTTCCATGTCCCTTATATTGTGGTGGGCCTATGCAAACATATACCACTCAAACAGCTTTTTTTATTATGTTCCCTTGACTCCAATCCTTAAGAAAACAATCCACTAAAACATTGGGGTCAACTTAAACTAGTGTACATTTGTATGAACTAGATAAATGTACTTTTCCCTCAATGTTTAAGGAGTTACATAAGTCTAAAGTCTTTAGATTATATTGTGTGCTGCTACGAAATAGCATGTACTACAATTGGGGATTTAAGGGACAAAGTAATTGTATTGTACATGGGTTCAGCTTTGTTTTTCTTAATGCTCTTTGGCTGAAAATTCAAGGCTGGGATATCATTGATGGGACTACCGAGAATTCTGCTTATGGGTGGCTGTGCTTCCACTGTAACTTTACCCTGTCCTCTTTCTTTGCATCTTTGTTGTCATAAATAAAATAAAAAAAAATTCACATCCTAGCAGTATGTCTCTTACAATCTACCTCTGTTTTGATCACATTTTGGTGCCATAAAAATTTCTTTTTGTTCTGTTATTCTATATTTTGCTTCATTGATGTAGGGTCTGACTACCTATTTCAAAAGCCCATTTTCAAAGCTTAAGTAAAATCAGTGTTCAACACCTACACACATTGTCCCATTGAGCAATTTCTTTTCTTATAATTAATCTAAAGAAAGGAGTTGAGATAGATTGTTCTAATATTCATATAGACTATTTAAGTAAATAAGAAACTGTGCATAGAAAAATACTCTTATGAATCACAGTAAATGTCAAAACATTTACATTGCTATTATATAGGATTAAATATCATTTTATTTCACTGTATTGCTAAATCTCTATTTAAAGCATATATTATACTTTAAATTTTATATTCCTGTTTATTTCTACCTAACTACACAACTATATAAGTCTCTATTTGTGTTCATTTATACATCCATCTTTTTTTCCAAATACTATTACTTAAAACATCAATAATATAGAAATACAATCTTTGTAAATGTGCTTGCAAGATCCTACAAGTTTAGTAGTTTACTGTGTGATTATTTAACATGAGGATATCTTTATGGTTACTTTTGACTGTTATGTGTGTCCTTTTATGATTTAGAAAGTTATTCAAAAATAACATAATATTAAGAGAGAGAGCCAGTTTCATTGACTGTTTAAAATACTATTCTATTGGTATTAAAGAATAGATACTTTTGGGTACCTAGTATTCTATAAGGATCTGACTGTATGTCACAAGGATTACTTGAATAGCCATTGACAGTTGTCTCTGGAATCTCAATGAAAGTGAAGATAATTTCCAAAGATGCAGTTACTATAAACAGGAACAATGATCAAGTATAATCAACAAAAATAATCTAAAAAAAGAATGTTACCAATATAAAATATTCTGATACTTATTATAAGACAGTATTCCTTGCAATAACTTTGAAAATGTAACAAAACTGCAAGGTAGTAAGAAAAACATTAGAGACTTGTTTCTTTTGTTGAAGACACTATGACTCTGGCAGATCATTTTACAGTTAATTGAACTCTTATGCAGGTATGAACTCTTAACTAGGTTATTATACAATTACAGGAGCCAGGTAGTGTTATTTCCCTATTTGGATTTGTTTTCATTCCTTTTACCAATGTGTATGAATTCTAAACCTGAGACACACTTAGCTGCTTTATAGTGTGTGTTATTGACAAAAGAGTAGGGCCAGTGGACAATGACAAACACAAGAAAATTCAGTAAAAATTGAGTCACTTCCTGATTTGAATAAATAGATTTTTATTTTTGGTTCTATTAATTACTGTGATTCTGTAATAGATCAGGATATAAAGCATTGTTCCACAGAACTTTTGTTCTTTCAGAAATTTATTTATTTATTTATTTGCTTTTTGGGCCACACCTGGTGACACTCAGGGGTTACTCAAGCCAGGAGCGATTTCTGAGATCAGAGCCAGGAGTAACCCCTGAGTGTCACCAGGGTTAGGGTTCTAGCTTAGTGCGTGCTAGGCATATGCCCTACTGCTTGCACCACTGTTCAGGCTCCTGCCAGGAAAATATATTGGTTGCCAAATAAATAAGTGCTCCCAAAATATATTTTACCAAAGCCTTTTATTTATAGATTTTGTGTTTATCTAGAAACATGATTGTTTTTTCTTATTAGTGTGAGTAACTGAACCAAAACCTTTTATCTGAATTACTTATTAGACAACAACTCCAACTATTTCAAATAATGAAAAGTGATAATTTCTTCATTATTAAAAGCTAAAATGCAAAATATATCAGTCCAATCAGCAGAATATAATTCTAACCCAAGTCATCAAGGTTTATGGTTTTAATGAACAAAATTTGTTCTTTGTAAATTTTATATAAATTGAAGATATCAGAATCACTTGATAAAGAAAAGGGAATACTATTTTTAAATCATCAAGAAAAACCAAGGGAATCTGCTCATAAATGATGGCTTTTTAAGGGTTCATGTTTTACTACCTAAAGAATCACTAGGCAGATGTTACTCTTTTTTTCTTTTGTTTTAAAATTATAATTTAAAATACTTCCAGGAAAAATTTAAAAATTTAGAAAGGATGATATCTGCTAAAATATTTGGTATCTGCTAAAGTATTTTTCTTCTTCAGATTGATTTGCCAGTAGAAAATCATGTTCAAAAATATTGCAAACTAAGAATTTGTGTGCCTGAAAAAAAGCCTTGTTTGAGCAACTTGTAGGACATAGTAAACACGAGGGAGAAAAATTAATTTTGAAGCTATCTAGTTGTGAGTTCTGAAACAGTTTTGTTCACTATTTGTATTGCATGTAGGAAAAAGTCTCATATTTTATTATTTTTAATTTTTAAATATTTTAATTTTTATGGTGTTGGGGATCTAACAGGGCTTCACTCACAAGAAGAATTGTTATTGTCCATTGTTCCCTCCAAACAGCTTAATTAAAAAAAATGTTAGAAAGAAGTTTATTACTAGTATGTATACTAATTGCATATATTGGAGAAAAACAGAACTTACTGCATTATGTTGGGAAGAATGTTGGGAAGAAGAAAGAGGATGTTGATTCCAGAGAATACTAGAGAAGAAGCAATAAACAAAAATGGGAATATTTAAATCCTACCTTCTACAGAGAGAAGAGATAAGGTTCGGTAGTCTTGGTACAGATACGGAGGCATCTTCGAGAAGTTTGTTTATAAATCTAATCCAAAGACCATCAATGATTTTTATGAGTCACTCCCATTAAATAAGCTTCTTGTCAAAATTATATTTCTGGGTGATAAATCTAATTAATTCTTCAAGTAGAGTTTACCAATAATGTAATTGTACTCATATAGTCTGCCTTCCTGCATTTTTACAGCTGGGGTAATAATATCTGATTATATCTGATCAGTTATATAAAACACCTAAAACTTGACATGTATATCTTGGATCAAGATGATAAATTGGTTTTCTGAATTATTACCAGAATAATGGTAGAGTAGCAGAAAATATAATTAATTGATAAGAATTTATTCATTAAATCATTAATCTTTACAAACTTAAAATGATCAGAGTACTGTTATATTTCAGATAATAAGACCTGTATCTTGTTCTTAAAATAATTGAAGTTATAAATGTGATGTCTATTTTTAGGGCATAGACTGGATGAACATCCAGTTAGCTTGAAAAATAGCTTCCATTCTACTACTGAAAATTATTACCATGTTTTAATCAACTGATATTTAAAATCCATATAGCAATTGTACCTGGTTAAGAATGCTATTATGATCAAGTAATTAATTAACAACACACCTAGAAGGATATGACCAAAATATTTAATATTTTGTTTCTATTTTTACTCATACTCTGAATTCAAACTAAAATAAAAATTAATAGAAAATATTTATTATCTCTCATATCCTTAACGGTGAAAAAACATATATGGAATATGTGTATGATAAGTATATGTTTATATATGCATATATAAGTACATAAATATACCTTGGTATGTGTATGATAAGTATATGCATATATATGCATTTATAGTACATATATATACATTGGTATCTAATTTTTTGTAGTTCATTGCTACAACACGGTGACTACATTTTATTAAAAATATTATTTTATACAAACAACAATACAGTGAGTAGGGTACCTCTCTTGCATGCAGTCATCCCATATTCAGTCCTTGGTATCCCACATGGTTCGCCAAGCCTTCCAGGAGCGACCCCTGAGCTCAAAGCTAGGAATAAGCATTGAGAACCACTGAATATGCACCCCACCTCAAAAACAATTACTTTATCATTGTTTTAAGACAAAGTTCTTCATCAGGACTTCATCAGAAGTATACCTTGCTCTTTTTATCTTTCGTAGTTTCAGGAATTTCAAGTGTTTGACCAAATTATGTTAAATTCTGTGTCCATTTATACCACCTTCTTCTCTGATGTGTCCAATTTTTCTCAGCTTCTCTTCTATCTGTGACTTTCTGATTGTTTTTATAGTCTATTGGGATAATCTTATCACTAAAACAAAATTGGCTTAAGTACCTCTACAATAGCCTCTTTATGTTATACATTTATGTTATAAATAAAATAAAACAATATTTATGTTATAAATATTGGTAAATGACAGATTCCAAGGGTTATGAGTTGACAATTTTGTTGGGCAGACTATATTCCATTCAGCCCCCAATTGCACACCTTGTGCTCAAAGCCACTTTGATGCCTTGGCTACTGTAGTAGTCAGATAACTTAACCCATAAAAGTACTGTGTAGTCCTTGGATTCAAGAGAGCTATCACAGGAGTTTACTATCTTTAGGAAAATACAATGTTACCTTTATTCTTAGGTGCTCATAGGATCAAAGCTTCATACCCAAAGATGCTATAGTTCATAAACTCTATTTTTCTTTTTGGGTCTAGTTACTCCCTCTATGTAGCTCTTCTTGACAAGAATCTTAATCATAAAATTAGCACTACTCTATCTTTATCTCTACTCAAATGATTTTTTAAAATCGACCTAACACAAACACATTTATGTTTATATACACATATATACATTATACATATATACACATATATATTTCCTGCTAGTATAAGAATGTTGAAAATACTTGGTGCAGATTTATCAGCAATGGGTGTGATAGTCCATTGGAGTTTTTTCAAGGAAATGTCTTCATTAATTTAGAGCAGGTGTCATTGCAGCATAATTAAAAAATAAAAGGAAAATAATTTCTATAATGTCTGCACAGAGACAGAGATGTAATGCAAAAACATTTCTATCAACATAAAGGAAACTGAGTGAGGCCTCAGATTCTCTGACTCCATTTCATGCTTCATAAATAACAGGGGCCTCTAGGGACCTGAAGTATGAGAATGGACAAAGGAGTACAGAGGCTATTTTATTACATAAAATATAAGCATTTATGAGTAACCTACATTTTTCCAGACCCCATTTTCTCATGACTCCAATATCTTTCTCAGCATTATTTGAAGGTTATTGCTTCAAGGCTCTCTGGAATATTTTTCCAAGTCTCTGGCAAATGAATGAACAAGAAAACTCCAGATATAAAAACTGCCAGAAGATTATTCCCTGAAGTCCTGGCCATTATCAGAACTTTTGAAAAATTGCTATTAAATATATCACTTACTAAAATTCAAGAAACTCTTTCCAGAAGATTTAGTAATATACTTTTCTGTTTATTTTCTTTATTGTTCTTTAGCTCCCTCCCCAACTCCCAAAGCATTTTTTACTGAAAAAAAATCATACACTATGAAGTTTAGAATATTTACACAAGAACGTTGAGGAAAGGACTCACTGTCCTCATCTTGGACAAACTGATTTTTCTAAATTTAGGATTACAAAAGCTAGTCTTGTTGCTTCTCCATTCCTGTATCCTTGCAGAGCCTGTGTTTTAAGAGATATGAAGTGTCCCAATCATTTCATAATTTTGACACATTTGGATTTGTTCAATAGCAATGTTAAGACTTATGTCGAAGGAGGACATTTTCTCAAGGAATTGTGAAAGCATAACAGTCCATACCTCGTATATAGTAGATAATCAATAGATTTCAATTTTATAGAATAATGAAAGAGTCATGGAGATTTGATTCAACTTTTGTTTGGAGCTTCAGATTTCTCATTAATATGAAGTTTGGGTCAGGGTAGCATTATACATATTGAGGCAGAATGCAAGAAATTCTTTACCCCATTACATCTGTTAAAGGATAAAAAAGGTGCGTGTAGTTATACCCATGACAGTATACTTCAAGGGTGGAGAAACCCTGTATCTCTTAGGCCAATTTTTACTGTGCTTATGCAAAAAAAATAGCGCAAATTAAATTTAAAAAAAATGTTTTTTTTTGTAATTATTGTTGCTTGTTATTTTTTTTTCTTAGCCTTTTTTTATCCCTGTTCTTTGATTCATCTTTATTTCAGGACCATGGTTAGTATTTGGTTGTTGTCTTTATTGCTGTGGTGCTTTTCAGTTTTGTTGTTTGTTTGTTTTGGTTTTGGTTTTTTGGGAGGGTTGATTTTTTTGTATTATTTTTATGTTTTCCTTCCTTTTTTCCTTTCTTGTCTTAAACTGATTTTTATAGTCTCTGAAGGACTCCTCCCTTTTTTTGTTTGTTTGAATTTTTGACACCCCCCCCCCTTTTTCTTACCTTCAAACAGAACCACATAACCATCTTGTTCTGCCTCACAATTGAGGGGGAAATAATGGAGGGCACCAAGATCAAACAGTCATATGAACATTGAGTAGAATAAAAAATGATCAGACTTAAACACCAAACCCAAGCCAACTAAAACAGAATCAATACTACAACAAGCTAGACACATAAGGGACCTCTTATACTAGCAGCCCGGGGAGGGGGAGGTCATAGGAGGGGCGATATGGGGTGCATGCTAGGAACAGGGGTTAGGGAGGACAACATTGGTGGTTGGAATGCCCCTGATTCAATGTCACTATGTACCTAAAATACTACTGTGAATGATTTATAATCCACTTTGATCAAAATAAAAATTATTAATAAAACACATATTCATATATATATGGTGATTAGTCAAGCCAGCACACACACAATTCATCAGGTATAATTATTTAGCACCATATATTCAGTCTTCATAACAAAGTAATTTTCTATTGTGTATTTGTGTTCAGAAAGGAGCCTGGTGAGTTTGTGAGTTCTTGGGAAAACAGTGATTGATAAATTGATAATAAAGTGGAAAGAGAAAAAGGAAGAAGAAATCATAGGATTTTTCTGTCCAGAGGAAAAGTGGAGTCGAGTTTTCTGTAGGGCCTTAATCCAGTGTGCTGTGTGACTCAGCAAAGAACTCGAATCCCTGTGGGAGCTTAGGCAAATGGCCAGGCCATGTGGACTAGTCCCAGAGTACAGAGGGAAGGAGAAGACTACCATTTGGTCAGGCCCCAGGTACCCAGCACTCACACTATGCATACCAGATTATGAATTGATGCTAAACAGCTATTTTAGGATCTCTCCTGCTAGAAAAACCGTGATTCCTCTTATACTCACGGGTTTCATATAGGAAATTACATTGTTGATGGAAAATTCTCACTAAAAGAGGAGGAAGAAAACATTTTTGACATACTCAGAACAGCAATTTTTGAGTACCTATTTCAGTAAAGTCAATTTGCAGGTAGTTGCATGGTCAGAAGGATGGAAAGAAATAGGGCAGAGTCTCCTTCAGTCTGAATAGTTAGGTAAACAGGGACTTAAACTGACACTCCCAAAATCTCCTGCTGTAGCCAGTAGTGTAGGCAGCCTTTCCTCCATGTTCCTCTCTTTTAAAACTAAGCAAAGAAAAACATTGGAAAAGAATTGGACAATGTTAGTTTGATTTGGGTTTTAGTAATATTTTATTTCTTATCAAGGGTATGTCTAGTGTTATAAAGGTAGAAAGTGGATGATATTTACAGCAGATGGTGCCTTAATTTCATAGACTCTTCCATTCATCTGGATGCAGGCAGATAGGATGCAAAAGATCAACATATAGAAATAAAATAAGATTTCAAAGTTTAGCACTGACTTCTAGAATTGTACATTGGAGGTTATTATAGCAAACAGAGTAAAAAAAAAAAAAGAGGGCAAAAACAGATGAAACCTGTGAAATTTTTCTTAGGTTCATGAATCACTATGCTACAAAAGTATTTGCCTTTCATTGGCTTTAAATTAGAAATCAAATTCCATAGCCTTAGGATGAATGTGACAGATCAAGGGGTCCCCAGAAAGGTTCTCTGAAGCCAGGAAGTTGCTTTATTGGAAGCAATGAATATATATGAAGAATGTTCTGGAGGTTTGTGTGATTTTGTTTTGTTATTTTATTTAGGTACAGTGATTTACAAAGCTTTTAATAAAAGTTTTAGGCAATGTTCCAATTCAGGTTTTCTCCACCTCAGAGGCTTTTGTTTTATCTGTTCCCAAAAATGTGCTGAATCACAGGCACCTACATAATAAGACTGCATTTGAGAGTGAGGAAAGTAAAGCAAAAGGAAGATTTGGGGGTTCTGATAGCTTTCCCAGGATACTTTTACCTCATCAGTTTACAAATATAGCCTGCAGTTAGTCCTGTGTGGAGCTAAATAGGTACTTCTTATTTTCAATTAGTCAGCACAGGCTGCCATGATGAGATACCATTGGCTATGTGACCTCAACACAATATAATTATTTTCTCACTCTTTTGGAGGCCATAAGTTCAAAATCAAGGTACTGACAAATTCAATTCCTAATGAGATTTTTGTTCTTAAATTCTGTACAGCTGTCTTCTTACTGTGTCCTTACAGGACCTTTTTTCTATGTGCTAGAAGAGGAAGAGTCTGGAGTCTCTTAGTCTTCTCAGAAGGACGCAGGTCTTTTAAGATTAGCACCTACCCTTAGGACCTCTTTTTTTTTTTTTATCTTAATTACCTCCTTAAAGACCTTATCTTCAACTAAACTCAGGTTGGGGATTAAGACTTCAACAAATGGATTTTAGTTGGATAGTACTATTCAGTCCACAACACTCACTAACTTTTTTTTTTTTTTTCGGTAGTTGGGCAGTGACATCTGCAAAAATAAGAACTTACTGTTTTTTGGAGGGGAGGGTGGTTTGGGCCACACCTGGCAGGGTCAGGGGTTACTCCTGGCTCTGTGCTCAGAAATCACTCAAGGCAGGCTCAGGGGATCATATGGGATGCTCGGATTTGAAACACCATCTTTCTGCATGAAAGGCAAACGCCCCACCTCCATGCTATCTCTCCAGCTTCCAAGAACTTACTCTTAATGGAATAAGTCCCCAAATGCCCAAATGAAACTTGAAGGTAAGTAAAAAGTAATAATTTCATGTATATTTATCTATTTTCTGGCTTTTAAATTTTATTTTAATTACTATAAATAAAAATTATATATAATAATAACTATATACTTGTATATTCATATATATTTGTAAATATAAGCACATATTTTTATATTAATATGTTTATATATTTATATAAGAGCTATTTAAATATATATTTATATAAATATATAAATATATATATTTTTTTCTTTTTTGTCCAGCAAGAAACTTCAGGTTTAGGGAGGGTATAAATGACTTAAGTAAGTCCAAGGACTCAAAGAACCAGGGATCTCCAAATAAATGTAGTCATATAAGTTACATGATCCTGTCTCACTCACTTTTTCTTTGAAAGCTACCAGGAATCATTTTTCAGATATCCCTAAATGATGCAACAGGACAAATATCTATAGTAATCCCAGACATTAGCAAATATTTAAAATAAGTAATATGAAGTCATACTCCGAAAGGTTGAGACTCTGTAAGCTATTTCATTTTTGATATAATTCCATTCTCAAAATATTTTCTGGGCATGGTTCCCCATGTAGATGATGGAAAAATTCCCTAGAGGAAGATAAAAACCTTAATGTGATATATGCCGTTGTTTTTTTATACAAAAAGTGCAGACAGAAACAGAAAAATTGAGCATCTGGGATAAAAGGGGAAGGCTCTTACATGGTCTCTTCAGTTGATCTATCTCTCAAGATCCATGCCAATAAGTATAGTTTGGAATATTCCCAGGGATGAATGAGGTGCTGTTTTCTATAACTATATAGAAATGGGTCCCTATAAAAAGCTATTCTTAGAATTTTTTTTTTTTTTGGTTTTTCAGGCCACACCCATTTGATGCTCAGGGGTTACTCCTGGCTAAGCACTCAGAAATTGCCCCTGGCTTAGGGGGGATATATGGGATGATGGGAATCTAACCACAGTCTTTCCTTGGCTAGCGCTTGCAAGCCAGACACCTTACCTCTAGCGCCACCTCATCAGCACCTAGAATTTTTTTTCTAAACACATTCAGTCTTATCTGTCCATCCTTTCTTGCTTCCTCTTATTTTATAATTGAAAGGTAGTTTTGAGTTAATAATAATGGATAATGATACAGAGAAAATTAGGGAGTGTTTCTCTGGATGCCTGGGGCTGATCCAATGCAAGCTTTTGGGGTCATTGTTTTGTTTTGGGTGGCCACACCTAATGGAACTCATGACTTAAGCTTGGCTATTCTCAGGGATCTACTTACTGTACTATCTCTACCACGCAACAAGTTTCTTTAAATTGCTGCTCTCTTATTTTATGTTCATAACTCACTAATCTACAAATTCTGATGTGTGAAATAGACTGGTCTTATATTCTCTTTTCAGTAATTTCTTCTTCACATTCCTTACCTTTGTTTATGTTTTAGATTTGCTTTTCCCTAATTCTTTTCACTGTATGTATAAATATAAGGCAACACCCATTTTAGGTATGATTTATCAACTTAACTATAGGGATGCTATATTATCACTTAAAAGATTATTTTGTTAATAAAGTAGGAAAGAGTTCAGTGCTTAGAATGTATTTAACTCCTGGCACCATATAGTCTCCGAACTTCTCTGTATAAGACAGGAAACCCCCAAGCATTGCTTGAGGAACATTTCCCCAGAGAAAAATTTTGTATATTTAAGAGAATATTGTGTAGCAAATGATTTCTATTCAGTTTTATGCTATCTGGATATATATTCATGATTTTATGTGTGGAAAAAAAAGAAGAAAGTTAAATTCTATTCAAAGTATATATCTGGTTAATATATATATTAAATGATATATTATATGTAATTTATATAATATATATCTTCAAATAGTTGGCTAGATAAAAATATATCTATTGCAGGGCCGGAGCGGTGGCACAGCAGTAGGGCGTTGCCTTGCATGCAGCTGACCCAAAACAGACCACTGTTTCATCCCCTGGTGTCCCATATGATCCCCTAAGCCAGGAGCCAGGAGTTACCCCTGACTGAGCATCACCAGGTATGGTTCAAAAACCAAATGTGTGTGTATATATATATATATATATATATATATATATATATATACACATATATACACATTATATATTATATAAATATATGCTATATCTATACACACACACACACACATTCAATGATTTATTACATAGAATTCTACCCTACTCAAGAAACCTGCTCAAGAATACTGAGCTAAGTTGAAATGCAAAAAATCTTGGACTGGAGAGAAAGTAAATTACCTAAAGTACTTGCTTTGAATGCAGCTGACTCCAGTTGGACCTTGGCAAGAAAATGAATATTGTTCCTTAAACCGTATCAAGAATGGTCCCTAAATATAGAGCAGGAGTAAGCCGTGAATTCTGTTGTGTATTGTCGACCCCTCACCCAATTAAAAAAAACTAAATAAAGACAAAGATAGTTATTCAGTAATTGTTACCAACCAAGCAGGTCTCTAGTTGGCTGTTTTATGCTTACTTTTTGCTCATATCGATTCCATTAGGGGAAAAAGTGGAAATTAAAACGAGATAGGCCAAAGTTATGCTCAAAATTACTCAGTGGGAGAGCTAGAGCTAGAGCCAAGGACTGTGGCCGCCTCCTAAAAAAGGAATATATAAATTGCAAAAGATGGAAAAAGAGGAGCCAGAGTGACAGTACAGAAGGTGTGGTGTTTGCCTTGTATGTGCCTACCCAGGTCAAACCCTGGCTCCCCACATGGTCCCCAAAGCAGTGTCAGAAGTTGTCCCTGAGCACAGAGCCAAGAGTAAGACCTGAGCACATCTGGATGTTGTCCAAAAGCAAACAAACAAATAACTTCAACAAACCATTATTCCTTGTATAAAACAGCATGTAGTAAATTCGTATTTTTTTGTGTGTTTTGTTTTGGGTCACACCCGGTGGCGCTCAGGGATTACTCCCGGCTCTGCGCTCAGAAATCGCTCTTTACAGGCACTTCCGACCATATGGGTTGCTGGGATTGGAACCACCGTCTGTCCTATATCTGCTGCGTGCAAAGCAAACACACTACCTCTGTGCCAACTTCCGACCCAGTAAATTAGTATTTTAAAACCATAAATATGCCTGCTGTTATGATACTCTGTACAAGGATTCCCTGCAAACAATTTGTTAAATGACCATCTTGCTATTCATTTAAGGGCATGTACAGAAATATGCTTAATGAAAATCATCATGTTGGTCAAGAACATAGATATTTGATCTAAAATTCAATATTTTTCATGCTATATCTAATGAATTTGTGCAGAAATGACATTGATTTAATAATTTTCTTTGATTTCACCTTAGGATCTTTCCTTTTAATCTTTTTTTGGGGGTGGAGCACACCCGGTGGCGCTCAGGGATTACTCCTGGCTATGCACTCAGAAATCGCTCCTAGTTTGGGGGACCATATTGGACTCCAAGGATCTAACTGAGGTCCATTCTGGGTCAGCGCGTGCAAGGCAAATGCCCTACCACTGCACTTTTACTCCAGCGCCATACCTTTAATCTTATTGTATCATATAAGGATAAAATTACTTTGGAAGCAATTCTGAGCATGGAGTCAGGAGTAACCCCTGAGCACTGCCGGGTGTGACCCAAAACCAAAAACAAAAAAAAATAGTACTTTGGAATATCCCTAAAAACTGATATGATATTTGGGTATCATAGCTAGCAGTGCTCAGGTCTTATTTCTGGCTCTGAGGTCAGGGATCACTTTTGGAAAATTTGGAGTACCTTATGGAGTAGCAAGGATTGAACCCAGGTCAGCCATGGACAAGGCAAATGTCCTACCCACTGTACTAACATTCCTGCCTCCTCGATAATTTTTATGCATTCTACTGTGAGGCAAGAAGATTTAAATAATTTTCCTATTTGAAACCTACGTCTAGCAATTCCACTTCAATCTTCATAATTCAAACAATGACATAAAAAAGATGTAGATAGAAAAAGTTATCACCACAGTAACATGTTTCAGCTAAGGCTATGATGTTCTTGGAAGCTTTTAATACTCTCACCTTTGCAACTTTGGAACTAGTCCAACATCCAGAAGGCTACAGTTACAGCAACAAAGCCCTCAGAAATGAGTAAACCATATCTACTTGATATTTAGATACTTAAAATCATCATTTTCAAATTAAAATTGGTATACATAATTTGAAAAAATCTAAGTGAACTCAGCAGTCAAGAGGAATATATTTAAAGCTAAAAACAACCTGAAAGAAAGTAGCTTCTTTAAATATTCATGTTCAAATTAGTATAGCCTTGACCGAGTCTTAGTTGTTTTTCTCCTTATTACTAAACTCTTATCCTATTCACTAACCTTGATCTAAATGGTCAACATTTAAGAGAAATGTGTTACTAAAAAAAAGTTTATAAAGAAAAAAAACATAGCAACCCACAACATACACATTTACATAAAGAACTGTAGACAGGTATTGATGAGGATTAAACTGAGGGCAGTTTTTTTCTAAGAGTCACTTCCCATCCTGTACCTATATTATGGAGACTTTTCTTCATGAGAATTTCCAAATAACTAACAAATAAACTTGGAAAAATTAACATAGTCAGCATTAACTTAATAATCTGGTACACACTACTAGATTGATAAAATTTTAAAATTCCAACAAGTAAAACAAGATAGTCTGGAGTTACTGTTTTTTTTCAGCATTCTTTTTTTACTTTTCAGTTTTCAAATTACAAAGAAAATAGTAAATTATAGGCAGTCTGAACAAACATTGTACATTACGAGTTAAAATTTTATTGTGGTCAGCTTTATCAAAACTCATGTAGGCAACATACTGGGTTAAAATTCTCCATACAGAAAAAGAGTTAACATTTTATGAAGATTGACTGTATTTTATTAAATACTTAAAATTGTATACATATGATAAATGCATTTTAAATTTCTTCTCAACTTCCTTTGCCCCAGTCAACATTGGTTTTATTTTTTTCCTTACTTTTTTGGCTTTATTCACTAAAAATTGGTGGTTAAGAATTGGAATAGGAGAGAAGCCTTTCTTTGCTGGGTAAATAATTAAAATATTCTACTAGAGTTGACTTAGACATTAGCAAAGAGAATTGGTGCAGGTGTTGAATCTTGGAAGTACTAAAAAGGGAGAAAACCTTTTATAAATGTTGCAGGTTTTTCTTTGTCTCCTTTATATTTTCCTACTTTTACATATTATCATTCCCTAGGGCTCTAAGCCCTGCACATTCTTCTTTAAATAAATATCACAAGATAAAAAGCCCAGTGCATCAAAATCACTAGGCATTGATGCCTGTCTGTAAAATATAATCACACACTAATCATGGAGTATAGATTTGCTTTCTTCCCCAAGGCAAGATGTTCTTCGGCACCTGTGGAGGTGAGCCCCAGTGTGAATGAGATGTTTTTGACAGTCTTTTCATACATGAAAGCTTATTGATACATAACCTAAGCACACAATTTAAGAATCCAATTGATACTTGTGTTGTTTATGAAAGTTTATATCCAGAAAACCAAGAAGTCTTTCCTTCATTTCACCCTAATATGTTACTGCCCTTAAAAACTAAGTTTGCTGTGTAATATAATACTATAAATGGCCACTTATGAGTATTTTAATTAAGATAGTGTATTAAATTAAAAATTAAGTTGTTCCCATTTATCACATGTCAAGTGCTCAACAGTTACATGCTACTAGCAGAAACCATACTGGATAGTCCAGGGATAGAATTTAGCTCCTATTACAAAGATCATACAGCAATGATAAATGATCCTGGTAGCTGGTAACATTATTTTCCACATGATTAAATAAGAATTTTCATGGGGTGGAGCAATAGCACAGCTGTACGGCATTTGTCTTGCATGTGGCTGACCCTGGATAGGCCTGGGGATCCCTGATATCCCATATGTTCTCTGGATCTGCCACAGTGATTTCTGAATGCAGAGCCAGGTAACATTAAAAAAAAGCCCCACACCTACCTCCAAAAAAGAATCCTCTGTATTTGCATAGTTATCTTTGGAGTAGAATGCATCAAGGGTGTCAGTTATCTTTCTAGATTTTGGAATCATGTATAAATGGAAACAAGGAAATAACTGTGCTTGATGTCATACATTAACATTATGCATTAAAATATTATATACATTAGTATTTCATAGAGTAGAAATATAAAAGGTTAGGCACAATGTATGGAGCATAAGGAGCTAATACATACTAGCTCACACAAACACAAATATATGTATGAATGTATACACATATATATATACATACAGAATATGAGCTGTAGATGGAAACCATAGGAACATAGAGAAGTATAAGCAGACATTAACAAATTATGAATCTGTTAACCAAGCCATTAAGATACCATGAAAATAACCACTTCAGGGATCTTATTTCAATTCCTTTTACTAGGATTAAAAAGACAATGGTGGAATGTTAACAACCATAAGAATTAAATCTATAAACATAAAGGATGATAATTTTCTTGGAGACAAGTGGAAAGCAGATCAAAGATGATATGAGAAGGGAGGAGAAAAGAAGACAAGATTAGAGAAACATGAACAGAATCTAAAAGCTACTTAAGTATGTATGTGATATTTAATTTTAAATGTTTATAATTTTTGGTGTAAATGTCTTTCTTAATGTGTAGTATACTGGCAATGCATTGTGGATGAGATATATTTTGATAAAAATTAAAGAGGAAAATACGTTTTCATACTGGATCAGAACAAGGATTGTTTAGACCTCAATAATTTCCTTTTAATTATGGGAACATGTTTTACCAAGATACAAAGCATGAAGTAAGACATAATAAAAGATGGTAGAGTGTTTTAAACCATATATGATTTATTAATAGGACAGAACTAGGACTATTCTGAGAGAAGAAAAATTCTAAAACAAGCAGAAAACTCATCCAAATATAGTCTATGTCTATACATGCATGTGTCATTGGGGGTTAAGGTCATTTTAAATTAAAATAATATGGTTGTCAATTATTAATTACTTAATATTTGCTTAATGTATACTCAAATTCAATTGTGCATACATCTGTATATTATATAAAATAGAATACTTTTTCCAGGTTTACCCAATGAGAAATTAGATTTGAAAAATCACTGGTATATACAATTGCAAAGATCAATTTACTTTATAACACCTGCATGGTGATGTCTCTCCTCTATTTGTACTGACAAGTGAAAACAAGAGCTAGCAAACTATGTGTTATAAAAAATAGCATGGCCCTATTTAGACCCCAGCTGGCATGGCTTATATCTCATTACCTATTAATGATCTTTATTCTATTTACTACAGAATAAGACTTTGTTTTCTTTTTGGGTGACAGGTACTGTTTTCTAATTCATCTAGATGCTCCATGTATCTTAATTTCTTCTTTTTTAAAAAATTGAGATTCGGGGCCGGAGAGACAGCATGGAGGTAAGGCGTTTGCCTTTCCTAAAGAAGGTCAGTGGTTCGAATCCCTGCATCCCATATGGTTCCCTGAGCATGCCAGGAGCGATTTCTGAGTATAGAGTCAGGAGTAACCTCTGAGCACTGCCGGGTGTGACTCAAAAACAAAAACAAACAAACAAAAAATTGAGATATCATATTTACAATAGTACTGAAATTATTTTGATCATTATTATTAGGATTTTGAGCCACACTTACTCCTGATTTTGTGTGTAACTAGGGATTATTCTGGTTCTGTGTTCAGGGATCACTCTTAGTGGGGCTTAGAGAACATATAGAACTCCAGGTTCTAAATCCATGCTCACTGCATGCAAGACATGCTCCCTAGCTTATGTTCTATCTCTCCAGCCTGAAATTGTTATTTTCTAGGTGTAGAATACTATGTCAGTGGCTCAAGATTCATCCACCACTATTCCATTGGGCTCTCCCCTCTTCTCCAATCTACCTCTTCATTTGAAATTGTATAACTGTTTATTTGTCGCTTTGTACTCTGCATATGAACAGATCATTTGGTGTTTATATGCTGATTCACTTCACTCAGTGTGACATCCTTCAATTCCATCGAGGTTAAAGCAACCTGCAAAAGTTTATCTTTTAAGACCTTGTTTTACAAGACCAGTAAGAGCAGAGTCAGGCAAAAAACCTCAAATGGTAGAATACATGCCTAGAATGTGCAAAGCTCTGAGTTTGATATTTGGCTTTTCAAGGTGTAGTTATGACGACCTCTGAGCACTGGTGGATCTAAACATTCCACCTTAAGTCCCATGCAGCTAAGAGAGTAGCACCTAGAATGACCCTGACCCCTCAGGCAATGCTGGGTATAGTCCCTAAAAATACTGATACTATCAACTGTTTGTCATGAAGATAATATAGTATTAAAGTAGAATAAATAATTTTTTCATTGGCTTATTGATTGTAGTAGAGTTTGGGGTTTCACTACTCTTCCTTTAGCACTCCATGACCTTTTCTGCTATAGATTTGGAAATTTTACTTCATTCTGTCTTTGGAACAGCTCTGGCCTCCTACTTGGAGACATTTTCTCTTCCAGCTGACCATATGGTGACTTATTGGCTAGCTTGCTAGTGTCCGTCCTCTGCACATGGCTATTATAACAGTTCTCGTACAAAAGATAGTGAGGAGACCTTGTGTTTTTATTCATATTTCTCTTCTTGTACTTTTTCTAACAGTCATATCTTATACCTTATTTATCACATTCTATGTATTTAGTGTCTATGTTTATATATATTTATATGTAGTTTTGGATATGTATGCATATAGGACTTCATTGATATTGATATATATATGTATATATATATATATAAAGCAAATGCTATTTTCTTTAATGAAAGTAGTAAAGATTGAGAGGCACAAGTAAAAACAAATTCTTTTAGGTAGTATCATTTGACCCCAATTTATGAAAAGAACTTATCATTCTGTGGATCAGAACCAAATACATGAATGAAAGCTATGAAACATGTCTTTCACTTGATCAGAATTGTAGTAAATTATTCCTCAGAATTTTGCATAAGACTTTATTTGCAGTTGGGAGATCCTCCAGATAACTAGCCATGGCATTGGTTTCTCTGGCTTAATATTGACATGCCAATATATGTCTTTCTATAATAACTGAATAACTCACATGTCATATTTCTATAAGTATTTGTAAATAATAATATGACTATGAATATTGTGTAAATTAATCTATATATCTATCTTTAAGTTAAATTAATTTTAAAATTAAATATTATTTATAGTATTCTGGGTGCTACTCTATGAGTTTTATCACATAAATTCAGTAATTCTCCACAAGAAACTTTCTATGAAAAGTCATATCTTTATGAGGATTTTATTACCAGTCACTGATTCAACCATTGAAGCTTAGTGTAGCTAGATAAATTACACAAACCTGCTTTTAAATGATTGAGTCAGATCATTTTCTCTATATTTACAGTTCATGTTAATAATATAAATTATTATCATTTTATGAGTAACATTATGACATAAATCATTAAATTAAAATTTATCCATCTTTGTATCTCCTGAAGTATTTCATAGGAACTCAGAACATTTCATTTTGAATTACATACAAATGAAATGAAAGAAAAATGTATAACTTATCATTAACATATGTTTAATAATATAATTAAAGCAATATTTCTTTGTAACTATGATTAGTAATACTATGCATATGCATACATAGAAAATATTTACATAACATTATTTGCTCCAAAATGAAGATAGAAATACAAAATATATAGATAGATAATAGCAATGTCATATTCTAAGATGTTATTGGGTTTGCAAGTGTAGTCCCAATATGTTAATGTTTTCAAACACGGTCAGTCAGGATTAAACAACAAATCCCCTTCTACCACTTCCCTAACTGATACTTACGTAGTATAACAGTATACTACATTTTACAGTTGATTTATAAATTAGTGCTATTTGAAGCTCAGTTATTTTTCAATATTTGAGAAACTTGTTCTATGATACTAAATAATTTATTTAGAAATCAAGTTTTAAATATATATGCATATACATCTTTAAAATATACTTTGAAAAAATACTGTTTATGGCAGTTAGCAGAAGTACAACAGAGATAATAATAATATACTTATGTATGAGTCTATCAAAGAAATAATAGCATATATATTTTAAAAATTGTTAGTAGGAGCCAAAAAGATAGTACTATGAGTAGGGAGTTGCCTTGCATGTGTCTAACCAAAGCTTGATCCTTGGCACTACAAATGGTTCCTTGACCCCTACCAGGAATGATCCTTGAACACAGAGACAGGAATAAGCTATTAGTGTCACTGGTTTGGCCAAAAGAACAACAAAAATCACATAACTCTATTATTTGGAATAAACAATTTAAAAGCAGTGACAGAAGAGAAATAAGGAAGTAGATTAGAATGATTTCCATATTTATTAGGAAGAATGTGTTCTAAATCAACAAATAATCTGTGTATCTAAGGATATGAGCCCACCTGGGCACTCTACAGGCTACCATGTTGTGAAAAACAAATGTATTTACTGTTTCTCTATATTTAGAGAGGTATTTTGCATAAAAGATAAAATAAAAATTGTGAGTCATATGCAAATTTTTTTGAAATTTTCAGGAGCACTTCCAAAACAGGCCATCACAATCTATAGGCAACTAAAATTGAGGTGCCCATTGACACCATTAATATTATAAACAAATCACTCTTTTTTTCTGAAATTCTAGCAAAACTGATTTCACTCTTAATGTATAAATTTCACTCTTCCCAACACACTATTATTTATCAAGAATTTGTTTTCCTAAATTTTTTTACAACTTACAATTTAAGTATGTCATTAAATTAAAAATCATCCATCAACAGCCTGAGAGATAGCATGGAGGTAAGATGTTTGCCTTGCATGCAGAAGGTCAGTGGTTCGAATTTGAGCATCCCATATGGTCTCCTATGCCTGCCAGGGGCAATTTCTGAGAGTAGAGCCAGGAGTAACCCCTGAGCGTTGCTGGGTGTGACCCAAAAAAACAAGCAAAAAACAAAACAGAAAAAACAAAAGTCATCCATCTTTGTATCTCCTAAAGTATTTCATAGAATATTGACACCTAGTAGGAACTCAATGGGAACTCATAACATTTCATTTCACAAGAGCAGATACTTTCTTGGAAGTGGATTATTAAATGGAAAATTCTGTATGAAAGGTTCCATAAAATTAACAAAAGAGGTGTTTTAATTAGTAATTAACTTACTTTAAGTTATCTACATTTCTTCGTCAGCTTTGAATTCAAATCAAAGTGCTTAGCAATCCAAGCACTTTGAGTGAATTGTTTAACTTAAAGAACTTCGATTATGTGTAAAATCAATTGATTATATAATAAGAACAGAAAATAATCAATAGATAAAGTTTTGAGGTTGTTTGATCAAATCAACTCTTTATCCACCTTAGAACTAGTCCTCTTATAAATTCTATGCATAAAACTTTTCTGTCTTTCTAGGAAAGATGAACGTTTAGAATTTTTTTCAACCTCATCATCTAGTTCCAAATGAGTATTTACATATTTGTATTGTGACCTTACTCTGATATTCAGCCAATCAGCAGTTAAACTTTGCATGATAATCAGGCTTTGATACTAAAGGTCAATAAAATTGTAAGTAGTCTTTTCTGAAGCCCACCAACCCTGAAAGAAGTATTTTCCTACACTCAGCAAATATTTTCCCAAATGGTATCAGCAGTTGTTTTTAATAAACTCCTACAAGCATAAATCTGCTTTACTTATGAAACAAAGTGTGTGCCTGGTACCCAATGCTAGAGTGAGGACTTGTCTTTTCATTTGGTGACAGCAAGAGACTCTCCTAATAGAGGAAAGAGATTGTAGTCCTCTCCTCTTAGCCATCAAAATTGATCCTAGTAAGCATGCCTAGAGCACATATCTATATACATATACATATATCTATATACATATATTTTTTAATTTTTTTAGTCTTTTTTGTTTCCCTGATTCCAAAAATCATATCGATGAATGGTTGATAGCTTGGAAAGTTATTCTACTGTGACACGATTGAGCTCATAGTGTGAGTGTGTGCATACAATCTTTCAACATGTATTTGAAAACTATTATCTGTGAAATCCAGAGAATCATTGTGTTAATTAAAGCTGAATTTGTTGTACATTGAAAAGATAACAACTTTAAAGAAAAGTATTCAATAAACAAAATATAGATTATGTGGGCTCAGAGAGATAGCACAGCGGCGTTTGCCTTGCAAGCAGCTGATCCAGGACCAAAGGTGGTTGGTTCGAATCCCAGTGTCCCATATGGTTCCCCGTGCCTGCCAGGAGCTAACTATGATGTTAGTAAACAGAAGTTTGAATTCCGAGAGGTAATGCACCACATTTGTGCTCTTTGAAGCAAGATCCTACTCCTACCATATTGTGCTGACATTTTGTGACACATTAGAAATTGCTCAGAAAATGTTTGGCAATGCATTGCTTAGGAGTACACATAACTTCAGAACAACCAAGAGTTATTACAGTATGAAAAACAAATATCAGTATTGAAAAAAGAAATAAGAATTAGCTCAGTGTGATGTTCTTCAAGAAGTATGTCAATGACTCTTGTTAAAAATGACCATTCATTCAGACTTCCCTGAAACTTAGTATTTGTCTTCATTGTTTATTTGGTATTCAAACATAATCTCTTTTGTATTAACAGAAAAAAAATTTGGCATTTCAGCTCACAATAAAAATCTCACATATATTATTAGATTGTTTTAGGAACTCAACAAGATAAGCAAGCCATACCTTTCTATTCCAAGAAAAAAATTGAGCTACTGGAAGTTAAATGACTTGCTAACCTTAGACAAATATTTATTAAGCACTTAGTCTGTCCAAGGCTCACGTACCTGGAATTCTCACAGAAATTTTACTAATGTTCGTCTTTAAGGGTGCTATTTGTCTAAATATGTCTAAATTATCAATTTTCTTTATAGTTAAATTAAACTAGCAATATGTAAGAAGATTGAAATTTCATAAACTACTGCAAATGTAAAGGTAAATAAAAGGTTGGAGGAAAAAAGAGTGTATAAAAAGAGATGATAATACCTATCTTTCTATAGAAAATACTTTTGCCTCTATTTCTTATTTGAGTTTCTTCTATGAACTGCTAAATTCATCAGGTGTATTTTGTTCCAGGTGCATATTTGTTTGTACTGTTCCTAAAAAAGTTTTGCTCAATCTTATTTACAATATTTTTATTTAGATTTTATATTTGTTATTGATATTGGTCTGTGGATTCTTTGTTTCAGTCTATTTGTAACAGATTGTGGACTTAAATTTTTATGTCATAAGTAAAGTATCCTACCATTTTATTTTAACAACTATAGAGTGAATCTAAGCCCTTTCATTATATGGGCCCCAGTTCATTTAAATTGTTTTCTTGAACTTACTTTAGACTTAAACTATGCAGTCAATAAATGTTTTTTTTAGTGATACAAAGAGAGAATGACACAGGAAGCATGATGCAAGATTTGTTTTTAAAATTTTGAATGTCAATTATGATGTTAAGTTTGTTTATATTTGTTTAACTTTGTTTTTATTTTTATTTTATTTTGTATGGGGGCCACACCTGGTAGATATTCCTGCCTTGCGGCTTGGTCATTATTTTTTTTTTTTACATTTTATTTAGACATCTTGATTACATACAAGATTGTGTTTGGGTTTCAGTCGTGTAAAGAACACCGCCCATTACCAGTACAACGTTCCCATCACCATTGTCCAAGATATCCCTCCTAACCACCCAACCCCCACCAGTACTCTAGACAGGCTCTCCATTTCCATCATATATGCTAATTATTAGGACAGTTCAAAATGTAGTTATTTCTCTAACTGAACTCATCACTCTTTATGGTGAGCTTCATGAGGTGAGCTGGAACTTCCAGCTCTTTTCTCTTTTGTGTCTGAAGATTATTATAGCAAGAATCTCTTTCATTTTTCTTAAAACCCATAGATGAGTGAAACCATTCTGCGTTTTTCTCTCTCTCTCTCTGACTCACTCAGCATGATAGATCCCATGTCCATACATGTATAGGAAAATTTCATGTCTTCATCTCTCCTGACAGCTGCATAATATTCCATTGTGTATATGTACCACAGTTTCTTTAGCCATTCATCTGTTGAAGGGCATCTTGGTTGTTTCCAGAGTCTTGCTATGGTAAATAGTGCTGTAATGAATATAGGTGTTAGGAAGGGGTTTTTGTATTGTATTTTTATGTTCCTAGGGTATATTCCTAGGAGTAGTATAGCTGGTCATATGGGAGCTTGATTTCCAGTTATTGCTTTCCATAAAGGTTGAACTAGACTACATGCCTACCAGCAGTGGATAAGATTCCCTTTCTCCCCACATCCCCGCCAACACTGCTTGTTCTTATTATTTGTGATGTGTGCCAATCTCTGGGGTGTGAGGTGGTACCTCATAGTTGTTTTGATTTGCATCTTCCTGATGATTAGTGATGTGGAGCATTTTTTCATGTGTCTTTTGGCCATTTGTATTTCTTCTTTGTCAAAGTTTCTGTCCATTTCTTCTCCCCATTTTTTGATGGGATTAGATGTTTTTTTCTTGTAAAGTTCTGCCAGCAACTTGTATATTTTGGAGATTAGCCCCTTATCTGATGGGTGTTGGGTGAATAGTTTCTCACAATCAGTGGGTGGTTCTTCTTTTGAGGTGCAGAAGCTTCTCAGCTTAATATATTCCCATATGTTAATCTCTGCTTTCACCTGTTTGGGGAGTGCATTTTCCTCCTTGAATATGCCTGTAGTCTCAATGTCCTTGAGTGTTTTGCCTACGTGTTGTTCTAAATATCTTATGGTTTCAGGTCTGATATCAAGGTCTTTCATCCATCTGGATTTTACCTTCATACATGATGCTAGCTGGGGGTCGAAGTTCAATGTTTTGCAAGTGGCTAGCCAGTTGTGTTGACACCACTTGTTGAAGAGGCTTTCTTTGCTTCATTTAGGATTTCTTGCTCCTCTATCAAAAATTAGGTGACTGTGTGTTTGGGGAACACTTTCTGAGTATTCAAACCTATTTCACTGATCTGAGGACCTGTCCTTATTGCAATATCATGCTGTTTTGATAACTATTGCTTTGTAGTAAACTTTAAGGTTAGAGAAATTAATTCCTCCCATATTCTTTTTCCCAATGATTGCTTTAGCTATTCTAGGGTATTTATTGTTCCAATTGAATTTCAGAAGTGCCTGGTGCACTTCTTTGAAGAATGTCATGGGTATCTTTAGAGGGATCGCATTAAATCTGTATAATGCCTTGGGTAGTATTGCCATTTTTATGATGCTGATCCTACCAATTCATGAGCAGAGTATGTGTTTCCATTTCCATGTATCCTCTCTTATATCCTGGAGCAGAGTTTTATAGTTCTCTTTGTATAGGTCCTTCACATTTTTAGTCAAGTTGATTCCAAGATATTTGAGATTGTGTGGCACTATTGCGAATGGGGTTGTTTTCTTAATGTCCATTTCTTCCTTATTACTATTGGTGTATAGAAAGGTCATTGATTTTTGTGTATTAATTTTGTAGCCTGCCACATTGCTATTTGAGTCTATTGTTTCTAGAATCTTTTTGGTAGAGTCTTTAGGGTTTTCTAAGTAGAGTATCATGTCATCTGCAAACAGTGAGAGCTTGACTTCTTCCTTTCCTTTCTGGATTAATTTGATATATTTTTCTTGCGTAATCGCTATAGCAAGTACTTCCAGTTCTATGTTGAATAGGAGTGGTGAGAGAGGACAACATTGTCTTGTGCCAGAATTTAGAGGGAAGGCTTTAAGTTTTCTTCCATTGAGGATAATATTTGCCACTGGCCTTAACTATATTGAGAAAGGTTCCTTCCATTCCTATCTTGCTGAGAATTTTGATCAAGAATGGGTGTTGAACCATATTAAATGCTTACTCTGTATCTATTGATATGATCACATGATTTTTTTCTTGTTGTTCATGTTGTGTATTAAGATAGATTTACGGATGTTAAACCATCCTTGCATTCCTGGGATGAAACATACGTGATTGTAGTGGATGATCTACTTAATGAGGCATTGCATCCTATTTGACAGGATTTTGTTGAGGATCTTTGCATCTGCATTCATTAGCGATATCAGTCTGTAATTTCTTTTTTGTTGCATCTCTGTCTGGTTTAGGTATCAAGGTGATGTTGGCTTCATAAAAGGTATTTGGAAGTATTTCCATTTTTTCGAGTTCATGAAAGAGTCTTGCCAGGATTGGTAGTAGTTCCTCCTGGAAGGTTAGAAAGAATTCATTAGTGAATCCATCTGGGCTTGGGCTTTTGTTTTTGGGCAGACATTTGATTACTGTTTTAATTTCATCAATAGTGATGGGGGTTTTTCGATATGCTACATCCTCTTCCTTCAACCATGGAAAATTATAAGAGTCCAAGAATTTATCCATTTCTTCCAGGTTCTCATTTTTAGTGGCGTAGATCTTCTCAAAGTAGTTTCTGATTACCATTTGAATCTCTGCCATATCAGTAGTGACCTCTCCTTTTTCATTCCTAATATGAGTTATCAAGTTTCTCTATTTCTTTGTTAGTTTTGCCTGTGGTCTATCAATCTTGTTTATTTTTTTCAAAGAACCAACTTCTGCTTTCGTTGATCTTTCGGATTGTTTTTTGGGTTTCCACTTCATTGATTTCTGCTCTCAGCTTTGTTATTTCCTTCTGCCTCCCTCTTTTTGGGTCCTTTTGTTTAGCACTTTCTAGTTCTATGAGCTGCGTCATTAAGCTACTCAGGTAAGTCCCTTCTTCCTTCCTGATGTGTGCTTGCAGTGCTATACATTTTCCTATCAGTACTGCTTTTGCTGTGTCCCATAAGTTCTGATAGTTTGTGTCTTCATTATGATTTGTTTCCATGAACCTTTTGATTTCCTCTTTGATTTCATCTCGGACCCACTGGTTATTCAGTATGAGGCTGTTTAACTTCCAGATGTTAAAGTTTTCCTTCTGTGTTTCTTTGGAATTCACAAATAATTTCAGAGTCTTGTGGACAGCAAAGGTAGCCTGCAAAATTTCTATCCTCTTGATATTTTGGGGATATGTTTTTTGTGCCAGCATGTAATCTATCCTGGAGAATGTCCCATGTACATTGGAGAAGAATGTGTATCCGGATTTCTGGTAATGGAGTGTCCTATATATATCCACTAGGCCTATTTCTTCCATTTCTCTCCTCAGGTCCAGTATATTCTTGTTGGGTTTCAGTCTGGTTGACCTATCTAGTGCTGATAAAGCCGGGTTAAGGTCTCCCACAATTATTGTGTTGTTATTGATGTTATTTTTCAGCTTTGTCAACAATTGTATTAAATATATTGCTGAACCCTCATTCGGTGCATATATGTTTAAAAGCGTGATTTCTTTCTGCTCTACATACCGCTTGATTAATATATAATGTCCATCTTTGTCCCTTACAACCTTCCTGAGTATAAAGTTTGCATTATCTGATATTAGTATGGCCACTCCAACTATTTTAATATAATTTTTATTTTTAAACATGTTGAGTTACATATCGTTGGTAATCATATTTTAGGTACAAATTAACATAAAATCAGGGGAACTCCCATCACCAAAAAGTCCTCCGTCCACCTCAGTTCCCATCTTACTTCCCATATCCTCTCCCCTACCCCGTCCCCCCTGGGTTGCTAAAGCAAGTGGTCCCCTCTGCGTCTAATTTGCTACTTGGTGGTCTTAAATCCTGTTTGGTTTGGTTACCCCCCTCCCCCCCCCCCCAGATTGGGAAGGGGGACTAGTCAGTATAAGTTATGCGGATTTGTTTGAGAAAGAAGAAAAAAATAGAAGATATAGAAAAAAACGGATAAATAAAAATGAGTAAATAAAAAAAGAGAGAGGGGTCATATACTCCTGGAATAGCTTTTTTATGTTGTTGTTTGCTTTGATAATTTTCCTACAGCCTTTTTTTGAATCTATGTTTGTTCTGACTATTCAGGTGCGTTTCTTGTAAGCAGCAGAAAGTTGGATTGAGTTTTTTGATCCATTTAGCCACTCTGTGTCTCTTAACTGGTGCATTTAGTCCATTGACATTGAGAGAAAGAATTGTCCTGGGATTTGATGCCATCTTTATATCGAAATTTGGTGTGTCTTTTGGTTAGTCTTGTCTTAAATTAGGTCTTTCAGTTTTTCTCTTAAAACTGATTTTAAATCTGCCAAGTTTTTGAGCTGTTTTTTGTCTGTGAAACTATGTATTCTTCCGTCAAACCTGAAAGTGAGTTTTGCTGGATACAGTATTCTAGGTGAAGAATTCATTTCAGTCTTGTCACAATATCCCACTACTGCTTTCTGGCCTTGAGTGTTTCTGGTGACAGGTCTGCTGTAAATCTCAAGGATGCTCCCTTGAACGTAATTTCCTTTGTTGATCTTGCTGTTTGCAGATTTATGTCTCTATCTGTGAGATTCGTCATTGTGACTAGGATGTATCTTGGGGTATTTTTTCTGGGGTCTCTTTAGGTTGGTACTCTTCGGGCATGCAGGATTTGGTCCCCTATGTTCTTTAGCTCTGGAAGTTTCTCTTTAATGATGTTCTTGACCGTTGATTCTTCCTGGACATTTTCTTCCTGGGTCCCAGGGACTCCAATGATTCTTAAGTTGTTTCTGTTGATCTTATCATAGACTTCTATTTTCATCTGTTCCCATTCTTTGACTATTTTTTTCTATTATCTGTTCATTTGTTTTAAGATTTTTTTCCAATCTCTCCTGCTGTATGGAGTTGTTATTTATCTCATCTTCCACAGCACCAAATCTATTCTCAGCTTCATATACCCTGGTGTTGAGTTTATCCATTTTGTCATTCCATTCATTTACTGTTAGTTGACATGCTATTTCAGTTTGGAGTTTTGTGATTTCTGTCATCATATTTTCTTGGTTCTTATTAGTATTCTGTTCAACTCGATCCATGGTTTCTTTGAGTTCTTTGAGCGTCTTCCATATTGCTCTTCTAAAGTCCTTATCTGAGAGATTGATTTGTTTGTTGGTCATTATCTGATCATCAGAATTGTCTTCTTCGTTCTCTATGTCTGATGCTGACCTTTGTAGTTTCCCTAATGGTACACTTTTGTTGTGGGTTTTTCTACGTGTTGTGGTGGTATTCATTGGCTAAATGATGTAAGTAGCCACCCTCATCTGGCTCTGCCCTTTCTGGGTGCGTCAATTTGTCTACAAGGTAGTGGAGTCCTCTGTGGATGAAGCCTCACACAGGATCAAATCTTAGGTCCGAGCACGTAGGAGAGAAGACAGTTCAGAGTGGAACCCTGGGCTTCAGTGATCCAGCACAGTCCTTAGTGTTCTTTCCTTAGAAAGAGCACACCGCCGCACCTCTTTCTGCCCACTGCCAAGAGGTTAGGTAACAGGACAGGAGAGACACACACACACAGGGAGACTCACAGTTTTTCACAGTCGAGCCCCACTGGCTGGCATAGATTCGCAGATCTTCCCAGCCTGACATCACAAACAGGGGATCTGGCTTTTGCAAGGTGTTGCTTCTAGCTGGTTTGGAGCTCCTGGGCAGTCCCGCCCTAGAATGGAACTCTGGGAGAGCGAGTCTTTTGGAGCTGTTTTTATACCCACTGCCAAGAGGTTAGGCGACAAGACAGGAGAGACACACACACAGGGAGACTCACAGTTTTTCACAGTCAGGCCCCACTGGCTGGTGTAGATTTGCAGATCTTCCCAGTCTCGGCTTGGTCATTCTTAGTAATGCTTGTGCTTGGGGTCCACATGTTGCAAAGGATAAACACAAGACTCCTACATGCCAAATATGTACTTTAGTACATTGAATTCTCTCTTTAGACCTAGTTGCTTTTTTTTTATTATTTATTTATTTATCTACTTGTTGTTTGTTTTGGTTTTGGGGCCACACCCAGCAGTGCTCAGAGGTTACACCTGATGGGCATGGAGGACCATATGGTATGCCGGAATTCAAACCACCTTTGGTCCTGGGTCCTCCACTTGCAAGGCAAACACCCTACCACTATGCTATCTCTCCGGCCCCATAGTTGCTGTTTTTTTTAAAATATAAAATATTTATACCCTTTCAAACTTTCTTTTTAACATCTTTTAACCTCTTCTAAAACCTGTTTTTTTTTTTATTTAAACAATTTTCTCTTTTTGTGTGAAGAGTGGAGGTTTGTGATGCTCAGGTAATAATTCTAACTCAATGCTCATGAATTAGGTGCCAAGGATTGAACCAGAATCAACTCCATGTAAGAAAAGTGCCTTAAACTCTGTAACATCTCTTCAGTCACTAACCCATTTTCTTTAATTTTTAAATTTGTTGTCATGGAATTGAATGAACTATTGATTTAAATTCTTTGAACTTATATTTTGAATGTAGTTATTTAATATCATCTACTACATTTATTATCATTTACTATCTTTCAAATTCTCTCATTTATTGTTTACTCCCCCTTAATTTGGATTATAAACTATTTATCTCTTTGGGACTTGTTGAAGAACTATCTTTTGTATTTATCTATTTTTTTCATTTTGTTTTGGTTTCTAGTCCATTACTTTCAGATTGCATTAGATCTCTTTTACTATTCTGTTTTGATAGGGTTTTGTTGTTTCACAGTTTTTAAAATGAAAGTTATTTTCCCTTAATTTCCTTCTCTCCTTTTAATATTAAAGCACTTAAGATTATAGCTTTTGCCATAAATATTATTTTTACTATTTCCCATAAGTTTTATTATAAAGTTATTTTATTTTCATTCTTTCAGAGCAAATGTAATTTTAGTTTTACAACTCCTTTAATCCAAAGGTTATGTAGCAAAATAGTGCTTTATTTCAGAGATTTCACAATTAATTTTTCTTATTTTATTTGATCATTTTGGTACACCTTTAAAATTAAAGTAGTGCCTATAACATGTCATTGACTTTTAAAATCAAAGGCTATTGAATGTAACAAAAATATTTGCTACACCATACATATAAGATTCAATTTATTTATAAAATAAAGTTGCTTAAGTATATAATTAAAGTTTGTTCTTTTATTGTGAGAAAATGTATCAGACAAGATTGGGAGATTTTACGGACAATTCTCTGATATCCTAGTTGGAAATTCAGTTAGGTGGCCATAGAATGGAAATGGCATGGTCTGAGATGCTGGGGATAACTTGGTAATTCCTTATATTCTAGGGGCCTCCAGAGTCATACCTGCTGATGTTTAGGGAACTCAAATTACTGGGAATCAAATAATAAAAGTTACCATGGTAAAATTTTTCTATAATTCACTCTTTTAGGACATATATCTATAGATAAACTGAGCAAATTAATTAAACAAGGCAAAAATAAGCATTTAGACTATAGGACTGATCAGTGTTTATGGAAGAGGATAGGGGTCTAGTGGAGAAATTTAGTAGAAGAAAACTGTATGGCAAAGGACAGAATTGAACTTTCTGTACTGAACTTAATATAGAGGATGCAGATGTGGACTTAAAATGATGCAAAACGAACAATATATTAATGAAAAATCATTTCAACAAAATGGCAAAAATATCTCTATTCTACATGCCTTATTATACATACATATATGGTTATCTACATGCAAGGCAACCACTTCACTTGCTATACTATCTTTCCAGCCATTATTTACATTTCTACTTTTAATGTACCTGTACCTCTCTCAAATTGCCAACAGTTTTTGTTTCATTTCTCTAACTTTTTTGGTTTTTGGTATTTACATGATTATTTTATTATTCCTACACTTTGTTTTATCTGTTTAAAATGATGAACTTTTCCTCCCACTTACAGACTTTCATTTTAAAGCTAGTTTTACACTGATTTTTGTATGCTTTTTAAATATTTATATTCTTGTTTTTTTTAAACATTTATATTTCTTTCATTTCCTAACTTTATTACTTTAGTTTTAACTGTGCTCCTGGTGAATATTAAACATCCTGATTGGCTTTCTACCCAGTCTAAAAATCCGAGTTTTCATTGTTAGAATTCATTTTTTTAACAAGCTAATACTCTCTGGGTCTGTCAGGGGCAATTCAGTTTTGTATCATCATATACATCAGTTTTTTACTACTCCATAAATTTTTCTTATTAATTTTATTTTTTTTGCCTTTCTTCTAATTTTTTATATAATTATCACTAATTTTACTAAGTGCTTTTGTTCCTAATTCTCTAAGGAGTTCTACAATTTTCTTTTTGCTAATGATCACTTTTCATTTTCTTTGGTGATAATTTGTGAAAAGTCATAATTCTTTTCTATTCGAGTTCTTTATTATTTTATAACTTTCCTTCATCCTCGCAATAAATGACTAGACTTTAAAACAGTTTCTTCAAACTTGGACCCCATCTAACACCATGCACAAAGGTCAAATAAATGGACTAAAGACCTTGACATCAGGCCTGAAACCATAAGGTATATAGAACAACACATAGGTAAAACACTCCATGATATTGAGACTAAAGGCATCTTCAAGGAGAAAATAGAACTCTCCAAACAAGTCGAAACAGAGATAAACAGATGGGAATATATTAAGCTGAGAAACTTCTGTATCTCAAAGAAATAGTGCCTAGGATACAAAAGCCACCCGCAGTTGGAAGAAACTATTCATCCAATACCCATCAGATAAGAGACTAATAACAAAAATTTACAAGGTATTGATAGAACTTAACAAGAAAAATATGTCTAACACCATCAAAAAATGGGGAGAAGAAATGAACAGACACTTCCTCAAAGAAGAAATACAAATGATCAAAAGGCACATGGAAAATGCTACACATCACTAATAATCAGGGAGATGCAAATAAAAACAATGATGCCACAGAAACTGGTACACATCACAAAGAACAAGAATAATCAGTATTGGCTGGGATTTGGAGAGAAAGGAACTCTTTCACTGCTGGTGGGAATGCGATCTAGTCCAGCCTTTATAGAAAACAATATGGATATTCCTCATAAAACTGGAAATTGAGCTCCCATATGATCCAACTATACCACTTCTAGGGATATACCCCAGGAACACAAAAATACAGTGCAAAATACAAAAATCTCTTCCTCACACCTATATTCATTGCAGCATTAGTTACAATAGCCAGACTCTGGAAACAACCAAGATGCCCTTCAACAGATTAACGGCTAAAGAAACTGCTACATATACACAATGAAATATTATGCAGCCATCAGGAGAGATGAAGTCATGAAATTTTCTTATATGTGATGTACATGGAATCTATTATGCTGAGTGAAATAAGTCAGAGGGAGAGAGATAGACACAGAATAGTCTCACTCACCTATGAGTTTTAAGAAAAATTAAGGACATTATTGTAATAATGCCCAGAGACAAAAGAGATGAGAGCCAGAAGGATAAGCTCACAATATGAAGCTTACCACAAAGAGTAGTGAGTACAGTTAGGAAAATTGCTACACTAAAAACTATCATGACAATCTTACTAAATGCCTTTCTTGAATACAGGCAAGGGTTGGGAAGAAGGAAATAGGGACACTGGTGGTGGAAATGTTGCACTGGTGAAGGGGGTGTTCTTTTTATGAGTGAAACCCTACTACAGTTATGCTTGTAACCACAGTGCTTAAATAAAGATTTTATATAAAAATAAATAGGGGTCAGAGCTGTGGTGGGGAGTTGTAGGCATCTGCCTTGTGCACACTAGCCTAGGTCAGAGTATGGTTTGATCCCCCTACATTCCATATGGTCCCCCAAGCTAGGAGCGATTCCTGGCTCATAGTCAGGAGTAACCCCTGAGTGTCACTGGGTGTGGCCCCCAAAAAACCCAAAACTAACTAACTAACTAAAACAGTTTATTTGTTCACTAGTTTCCCTAACACTCTACATGCCATCAGAGACTTCAAAAATGCTTATTTTATTAATTTTCCCCTACCCAATTTCATCAGTTAATTTAAAGCTTTTAGTTTTCTTCAACTACATTTTTCATTCATTGCAGTATGTCTCTTTTGTGTTGCTGTTACAATTTCAGGGGTGGAGAAGGCTGACTCACAACATTCAGTGAGTGCTCAAAGATCACTTCTGGGAATTCTCAGTATCTTAGGACCCTTAAAAATTATTAAAGGCCAGAAATTATAAAAAGGCTGGCCCAGTCAACAACATTTCCACTAGTTGTGAGTGAGCAGCAGAGATAACACAGCAGTAATGTAGTTCCTTCTTCCCTCATATCCTATCAACATTTTTGATATTGTTCTTTTTTGATGATTCCCTTCTGTCTCAAGAGATGCTATCTAAATGTTGTTTTTTTTTAATTTTTAGCTATGCCTTTTAGTCACTTTCATTTCTTCTTTGAGAAAATTTCTATTAATTTCTTTGCTCCAGTTTTGATAGGATTGGACGTTTTTTCTTGTAGAGTTTTGCCAGTGCTTTTGTACCTTGTATATTAACCATTTATTAAATAAATGATGAGAAAATAATTTCTCCTTATCTGAGCACTGTGTAGTTTGGTCATCATTTCCTTTGAAGTGCAGAAGCTTCTAAATGTAACACAGTTCCATTTACTTATCTTTCCTTCCACTTGCTTGTTCAGTGGTATTTCATTCCTAAAAATATCTCTAGTTTCAAATGTAGATAATTGCACCTGTATTTTTTTCATGTTATATACCTTATTAGTTCAGTTCTCAATCTGATATTGAGATTCTTAATCCCTTTGATTCAACTTAGTCGTTTTGATTTCAACTTTTATAAAGTTTTAATTTCTTTTTGTTATTTTATTTTTTTTATGTGTCACCAACCCATTCTTCAAGCACAACTTATTGAAAAGGCTTTCCTTATTTCATTTCATTTATTTCTCCTTTATCAAAGATAAGTTGACCTTATATACCTGTGGGTTTGTCTGGGTTTTCTATTTTATTTTATTGATTAGAGTGTCTGTCATTATTCCAATATCATGCTGTTTTAATTACTACTTTAATCTTGGAAATGTGATGCTTCTCATCTTCATTTTCCCAAGAATTGTTTTAGCAACGGTGGGAAGTTCTTAAAACAATATGGACATTCCTCAGAAAAGTAGGAATTGATTTTCTATTTAATTTTGAAATTCCACTCCTTGAACTATACCCTAATAGACCAAAGCAAAATGCAGAAAAGGCATTTGAATTCCTATATTTATTGTAGCACTATTCACAGCAGCCAAAGTATAGAAACAACTCAAGTACCCAAGAACAGATTAAAAATAACAACAACTGCTTTCTTCTGCTCTTTCTGCGGAGCAGCTCTGACCAAGACCACCTCGGGACCTCCCCTCGGTAAGATGGCCTCATCCGACACATGTGGGGCCAGACCAGCCAGGCGATTAGATACCCAGAGACTTTAAAAATAGTACCAGCCGGACGCACCACCTTTCTTCTGCTCTTTCTGCGGAGCCACTCTGACCAAGACCACCTCGGGACCTCTCCTCGGTAAGATGGCCTCATCCGACCCACGTGGGGCCAGACAAGCCAGGCGATTGGATACCCAGAGACTTTAAAAATAGCACCAGCTGGGCGCTCCACCTTTCCTCTGCTCTTTTCTGCTGAGCCGCTTTGACCAAGACCACTTCAGGACCACCCCTCAGACCCGCACCCAAAAAGCGCAGCTGAAAGACCAAAGACAAGATATCAGCAAGGGGACCTCTGATAATCCTATTTATGGGTGATTGTCCTTTCACTGTATCTTTACCTTACCCTCTTTCTTTGCATCTTTGTTCTCATAATTAAAAAAAATAACAACAACTATGATACATAAACACATAGAATACTGTATAGAAAAGATGAAGTCATAAAGTTTGCTTTTATATGGGTGATTAGTGAAATGGGTTAGAGTTAAAGGGAGAGGGACAGAATACAAAGATAAATCAGATTATATCCCATCCTCATTCGGGGGATATAAACACACATAGTAGGACAATAATGCCCAAAGACAACAGAAACGAGGGACCAGAAACTTGGTACTTATTAGGAAGCTTGTCACACTAAGGGTTGGGAGGATAGGACAGGGAAAGAACCATTATAACAATAATAGAAAAAAGTCGTCATTTTATGAGAACTGTGTGCTGAAAGGAGGTAAAGTGATATTCATGATATCTTTTCATAACAGTTTTGCAAATCACAGTACTTACAGGGAAATAAAGAAAACATAAAATGTGTCTGCTCTAGAAACAGACTGAGGTAGGAGAAAAACTGAGAACATTTACAGAATGAAGTGGATTCTGGTGAAGGGATTTGCGACTTTCTGGAATCCCCGGCCAGCAGGGTGAAGGGGATGAATGCCATGACTTATTCGTGGTTTTACTGAGGCCGATCCGATTAGAAATATCTATGGTAAAACCTGAAGAGGTTAGAAAGAATGGCCCAAGTCCGGTTGCTGATCAAAGGCAATTTTTATTAAGCACGGGCAAGCACTTATATACTTTTACACAAAGGGAGGCATGTCTCAAAAACTATTGGCTACTTCAAGCAGGTTCTTATCCAATCATGTCTAAAATACAGGCACAAAGCCAAAAAATGGGCAAAAGGATTCTACATCTTGATCTGCGGCGCAGCTAAACGTTGGTTAATTCAAACAAGCTTTTTTACCAATCATATGCTTACTATAGGCATTTGGCCAAAAAGGGAAAAAGGGTAGAGTTAAAACATCTGTTAACTATTATCAAAGAATTCTTTGTTAATCATAGTCCATAAGAGGTGGGGAGGGGTAAAGGGGAAGGCATAACTCAATGGTTGATCCTAGTAATCTTTAACTTGACAGGAACCAGAGACATATAAGGAAATACTATCTGCACCCTGTCCCTGGCCTCATGGCCCTGTGGCTAGCACACGGGGCTATCTTTTGTTGCAAGATTTCCTGTTTGCTCAGGGGCTAAAAATCTGCCAACGGTCACGTATACAGCTCAATGGAGCTTTCCACAGAGACAAAGGCTAAGGTTGATGGCATCCATTTTGTGCAGGCTAGAGCAGTCTCCCACAGGGATTGGTGCTCAAACATTGTATGCTTGAAATTCAGTAATTAATAACTGTGATATTCTTAAAATTTACAGTAGTCCACCTATTTTTAAACTTCATTTATAGATTGATTGATTGATTTTGGGGCCACATCCATTAGTGCTCAGGGTTACTCCTGGCTCTGCACTCAAATAACGCCCCTGGCAGGCTGGGGGATCATATGGAATGGTGGTAATCTAACCAGGGCCCTCCAGGCTCTGCTGCATGCAAGGCAAACACTTCACCTCTGTGCTTTCTCTCCAGTCCCGCACTTGCACTTATCTATTATGCTGAGTGAAATAAGTCAGAAGAAGAGAGATAAACACAGAATAGTATCACTCATCTATGGGTTTTAAGAAAAATAAAATACAATTCTCAAAGACATTAGAGATGAGGGCTGGAAGGTCCAGCTCACAATATGAAGCTCACCACAGAGTGGTGAGTGCAGTTAGAGAAATAACTACACTGATAACTATTATGACTATCAATGAGCGAAAGTAGAATGCCTGTCTCAAATAAAGGCGGGGAGGGGGGAGGGAGATGGGAAATATTGGTAATGGGAATGTTGCACTGGTGAAGGGGGGTGTTCTTTATATGACTGAAACCCAACAACAATCATGTTTGGAATCAAAGTTTTAAATAAAGTTATAAAAATAAAATAAAAATTTATCTCATATGAAACCCTCCCAAAATAATTATTGTTTATTGGCAGAAGAGATAACAGCAGTTATGGTGTCTACCTTGTACTTATTAGCTTAGGTTCAATCTAAGGTATTAGATTGAAGGTGATCCTTAAGTGCCTCAATAAACCCTGGGTACTACTGAATCTGGCCCAATACCCTGCACTCACCCAATAAATTCTTACTTATTCCTAAATGTAGAATTTACTTGCTAGATTTTCATATTATTCAGTTGCATTTTATTATAAATTTAATATCAAATTTTGTGAAAAAATATTACATTGTTTTCTTTTCCACACATATAAAGATTGATTATTATCTAGTTGGGTAGATGACTAAAATAACCTCTTCAAATGTCCATGTTATATGCTGTCAAAAATGGCATTTTGTCTCATATGTGGTTCTTTATTAGATAATATATTTAGATTTTTTTGACCATCTTTCAAGTTTTGAATTGGCCAAAATTAACACTACTTTCATTCTCGTTCTTTTTATATCTGGATGTATTAAATATTTAAATACCTTTATTTTTAGCATGTCATTTATTAAAGGCACACCTAGATCATCTGTTTTCTGCTATGGAATTTGATGAGCTCTTTCAATCTGCTGACCCAGGAGTTCCTCAGTTTAAGGAAATTTTCTTGTATCATTTGTTAAATTATTAAAATTCTTCATTTGCTTCCATTCTTATACTGGATCACATACTTTTATAATAAACCTATTTTTAAAAGGTATGTATATTTTACTTACATGACTATAGTTTGCAGTTCAACAGTAATATCCTACAAGAAAGCAAATTGAGATTTTATAATTTATTTCTTTCACTTTGTCTATTAAAATTTCTTATTTTTTACAAGTAAACTATTACCCAATTACGAGATGAAAATGCTGTGTTCCTCATGATTATTCTTATTCTTTTTTTTTAATTTTTTAAAATTTTTATTCAAACAACTTGATTGCATCAATGATTTTGCTTGGGTTTCAGTCATGTAAAGAACACCATCCATCACCAGTGCAACATTCCCATCACCAATATCCCAAATCTCCCTCCTCCCCACCTTACCCCTGCCTGTACTCTAGACAGGCTTTCTATTTCCCTCATACATTGTCATTATTAGGATAGTTCAAAACATAGTTATTTCTCTAACTAAACTCATCCCTCTTTGTGGTGAGCTTCATGAGGTGAGTTGTAACTTCCAGCTCTTTTCTCTTTTGTGTCTGAAAATTATTATTGCAAGAATGTCTTTCATTTTTTCTTAAAACCCATAGATGAGTGAGACCATTCTGTGTCTTTCTCTCTCTCTCTCTCTCTCTCTCTCTCTCTCTCTCTCTGTCTCTGACTTATTTCACTCAGCATAATACATTCCATGTACATCCCTGTACAGGAAAATTTCATGACTTCATCTCTCCTGACAGCTGTATAATATTCCATTGTGTATATGTGCCACAGTTTCTTTAGCCATTCATCTGTTGAAGGGTATCTTGGCTGTTTCCAGAGTCTTGCTATGGTAAATAGTGCTGCAATGAATATTGGTGTAAGAAAGAGATTTTTATATTGTATTTTTGTGTTCCTAGGGTATATTCCTAGGAGTGGTATAGCTGGGTCGTATGGGAGCTCGATTTCCAGTTATTGGAGGAATCACCATATTGCTTTCCATAAAGGTTGAACTAGACTACATGCCCAAAAGCAGTGGATAAGAGTTCCTTTCTCTCCACATCCCTGCCAACACTGCTTGTTCTTATTCTTTGTGATGTGTGCCAATCTCTGGGGTGTGAGGTGGTACCTCATAGTTGTTTTGCTTTGCATCTTTCTGATGATTAGTGATGTGGAGCATTTTTTCATGTGGCTTTTGGTCATTTGTATTTCTTTTTTGTCAAAGTGTCTGTCCATTTCTTCTCCCCATTTTTTGATGGGATTAGATGTCTTTTTTTCTTGTAAAGTTCTGTCAGTGCCGTGTATGTTTTGGAGATTAGCCCCTTGTCTGATGGGTATTAGGTGAATAGTTTCTTCCACTCAGTGGGGGGCTATTGTATCCTGGGTGCTATTTCTTTTGAGGTGTAGAAGCTTCTCAGTTTAATATATTCCCATCTGTTAATCTCTGCTTTCACTTGCATGGAGAGAGCAGATGCCTTTATTCTCAATGTCCTTGAGTGTTTTGCCTACGTGTTGTTCTATATATCTTATAGTTTTGGGTCTGATATTGAGGTCTTTCATCCATTTGGATTTAATCTTCGTACATGATGTTAGCGAGGGGTCTAAGTTCAATTTTTTGCAAGTGGCTAGCCAGTTGTGCCAACACCACTTGTTGAAGAAGCTTTCTTTGCTCCATTTAGGATTTCTTGCTCCTTTATCAAAAATTAGATGACTGTATGTCTGGGGAACATTTTCTGAATATTCAAGCTTATTCCACTGATCTGAGGTCCTGTCCTTATTCCAATACCATGCTGTTTTGTCAACTATTGCTTTGTAGTACTGGTTAAAGTTGGGGAAAGTAATGCCTCCCATATTCTTTTTCCCAATGATTGCTTTAGCTATTCTAGGGTGTTTATTGTTCCAAATGAATTTAATAAGTGACTTATCCACTTCTTTGAAGAATATCATGGGTATATTTGGAAGGATCACATTAAATCTGTATAATGCCTTGGGTAGTATTGTCATTTTTATGATGCTGATCCTGCCATTCCATGAGCAGAATTTGTGTTTCCATTTCTGCCTGTCCTCTCTTATATCCTGGAACAGAGTTTTATAGTTCTCTTTGTATAGGTCCTTCACATTTTTAGTCAAGTTGATTCCAAGATATTTGAGTTTGTGTGGCACTATTGTGAATGGGGTTGTCTTCTTAATGTCCATTTCTTCCTTATTACTATTGGTGTATAGAAAGGCCATTGATTTTTTGTAGCCTTCTGCCTTGCTATATGAATCTATTGTTTCTAGAATCTTTTTGGTAGAGTCTTTAGGTTTTTCTAAGTAGAGTATCATGCCATCTGCAAACAGTGAGAGCTTGACTTCTTCCTTTCCTATCTGGATTCCCATGATATCTTTTTCTTGCCTAATCGCTATAGCCAGTACTTCCAGTGCTATGTTGAATGGGAGTGGTGAGAGAAGACAGCCTTGTCTTGTGCCGAAATTTAAAGGAAAAGCTTTCAGTTTTTCTACATTGAGGACAATATTTGCCTGTGGCTTGTGGTAGATGGCTTCAACTAGATTGAGAAAGGTTCCTTCCATTGCCATCTTGCTGAGAGTTATGATCAAGAATGGGTGTTGAAACTTATCAAATGCTTTCTCTGTGTCTATTGATATGATCATGTGATTTTTATTTTTCTTGTTGTTTATATTGTGTATTATGTTGATAGATTTACAGATGTTAAACCATCCTTGCACTCCTGGGATTAAACCTACTTGATTGTAGTGGATGATCTACTTAATGAGGCATTGCATCCTATTTGTTAAGATTTTGTTGAGGATCTTTCATCTGTATTCATCAGTGATATTAGTCTGTAATGTTTTATTTTTGGTAGCTTCTCTGTCTGGTTTAGGTATCAAGGTGATGTTGTCTTCATAAAAGCTATTTGGAAGTGTTCCTGTTTTTTCGATTTCATGAAAGATTCTTGCCAGGATTGATAGTAGTTCCTCTTGTAAGATTTGAAAGAATTCATTAGCAAATCCATCTGGGCCTGGGCTTTTGTTTTTGGGCAGACATTTGATTACTGTCTTAATTTCCTCAATAGTGATGGGTGTGTTTAGATATTCTACATCCTTTTCCTTCAACCGTGGAAGATTATAAGAGTCCAAGAATTTATCCATTTCTTCCAAGTTCTCATTATTAGTGGCATAGAGTTTCTCAAAGTAGTTTCTGATTACCTTTGAATCTCTACCCTATCAGTAGTGATCTCTCCTTTTACATTCCTAATACATGTTATCAAGTTTCTCTCTCTCTCTTTCTTTGTTAGTTTTGCCAGTGGTCTATCAATCTTGTTTATTTTTTCAAAGAACCAACTTCTGCTTTCGTTGATCTTTTGTATTGTTTTTTGGGTTTCCACTTCATTGATGTCTGCTCTCAGCTTTGTTATTTCTTTCTGCCTCCCTATTTTTGGGTCCAAAACTTTTGTTGAGTGCTTCTAATTCTATGAGCTGCATCATTAAGCTATTCAGGTATGCTCCTTCTTCTTTCCTGATGTGTGCTTGCAAAGCTATAAATTTTCCTCTCAGTATTGCTTTTGCTGTGTTTTATAGGTTCTGATATTTTGTGTCTCCATTGTCATTTGTTTTTCTGAAGGTTTTGATTTCCTCTTTGATTTCATTCAAACCCACTGGTTATTCAGTATTACGCTGTTTAACTTCCAGGTATTAAACTTTTTCTTCTGTGTCCCTTTGTAGTTCACATATAATTAGGGCCTTGTGGTCAGCGAAGGTAGCCTGAAAAATATCTATCCTCTTGATATTATGGAGGTATTTTTATGTGCTAGCATTTGGTCTATCCTGGAGAATGTCCCATGTACATTAGAGAAGAATTTATATGCAGACTTCTGGGGGTGTTGTGTTCTGTATATATCTACTAGGCCTCTATCTTCCATTTCTCTTTTCAAGTCTGATATGTTCTTGTTGGGTTTCAGTTTGGCTGACCTGTCAAGTGTTGACAATTCTAAGCTGAGGTCTCCCATAATTATTGTGTTTTTATTGATATTATTTTTCAGATTTGCCAACAATTTTATTATATATTTTGCTGGCCCCTCATTTGGTGTATATATGTTTAGGATAGTGTTTTCATCCTGTTGTACATATCCCTTACTAATACAAAATGTCCATTTTTGTCCCTTACAACTTTCCTAAGTATAAAGTTTGCATCATCTGATATTATTATGGCCACTCCAGCTTTTTTTATGGGTATTGCTTGCTTGGATGATTTTCCTCCAGCCTTTTATTTTGAGTCTATGTTTGTTCTGACTATTCAGGTGCATTTCTTGTAGGCAGCAGAAGGTTGGATTGAGTTTTTTTTTATCCATTTAACCACTCTGTGTCTCTTAACTGGTGCATTTAGTCCATTGACATTGAGAGAAAGAATTGTCCTGGGAGTTAATTCCATCTTTATCTCAAAGTTTGTTGTGTCTGTTGGTCAGTCTTGTCTTAAAGTAGGCCATTCAGTATTTCTTTTAAGAATGGTTTTGACTCTGTAAAGTTTCTGAGCTGTTGTTTGTGAAACTATGTATTGTTCCTTCAAACCTGAAAGTGAGTTTTGCTTGGTACAGTATTCTAGGCGAATCGTTTATTTCATTGAGTTTTGTCACTATGTTCCACCACTGCTTTCTGGCCTTGAGTGCTTCCAGTGTCAGGTCTGCAAAAAATCTCAAGGATGTTCCCTTGAATGTAATTTCTCTTTTCAATCTTGCTACTTTCAGAATTCTGTGTCTATCTGTGGGATTTGTCATTGTGACCATGATGTGTCTTGGAGTGTTTTTCTGGGGTCTCTTTTAATTGGTACTCTCGGGCATGCAGGATTTGATCACATGTATTCTTTAGCACTGGTAGTTTCTCTTTTTGATGTTCTTGTTTTTTTGTTTGTTTGTTTTTTTGGGGGTCACACCCGGCAGTGCTCAGGGGTTACTCCTGGCTCCATGCTCAGAAATTGCTCCTGGCAGGCACGGGGGACCATATGGGGCACCGGGATTCGAACCGATGACCTTTTGCATGAAAGGCAAACGCCTTACCTCCATGCTATCTCCCGGGCCCCAATTTATTGATGTTCTTGACCATTGATTCTTCCTGGAGATTTTCTTCTGGGGTCTCTGGACTCCAATGATTCTTAAGTTGTTTCTGTTGAGCTTATCATAGACTTCTATTTTCATCTGTTCCTATTCTTTGAGTAATTTTTCCATTGTTTGATCATTCGTTTTAAGGCTTTTTTTCCTATTTCTTCTGCTGTATGGAATTGTTATTCATCTCATTTTCCAGTGTACTAATTCTATCCTCAGTTGCTGTTAACCCATGCCAAGGCTCAACCATTTTTTTTTCTTCAATTAATCTACTGAGATTTTCAGACCTGCTATTTGACCTGACATTTCAGTTTGGAGTTTTCTGATTTCTATCTTCATATTCTCTTGATTCTTATTAGTGTTCTCTTCTATACGTTCTTTAAGTTCTTTGAACATCTTCCATATTTCAACTCTAAACTCCTTATCTGAGAGACTGACTAGTTGGTTGATCATGTTCAAGTCATTAGAGTTGCCATAGTCAATCTCTATGTCTGGCGCTGGCCTGCATTGTTTCCCCACTTGTATTGTGGGTTTTTCTATGTGATGTGGTTGTATCCATTGGCTACATGATGCCGCGCTCCTCTAGCTCTTCCCTTTCTGGGCGTATAAACTCACCTCCAGGAAAAGCAGATGAGCCACGCAAAGGAAGAAATCAGGCCAAATATGCAGCACAGCACAGAGGACAGGCAGATAGGGGTACTGGCATCTGAGTTCCCTATTAAAATTTCTAATAAAGAAAGTCATGTAGTTCTGGAGCTGGGGTTGTGGTCCAGTGGTGAAATGCTTGCCTAGCATTAGTAAAACCACAAATCTGATTTGCAGCAGCAGCAGCAGCAGCAACAACAACAACAACAACAACAACAACAACAACAACAACAATAATAATAATATAGTTTTATTGTGAGAGATTGTACAGAGTGCTATTTTTAGATTTCTTTGTAAATATCTTTATTTTAATATAACTTTTTATTAAGACACTCTAATTTACAAAATATCTCAGAATTGATTCAGGTAAGTAATTTTTCAACCAATTCCAAAACCAAAGCCTTTCTTTTAACCTTTTTTGTTGTCTTCACTTTCACCATCATTTCCCAGCCTACCTTTTTGTATGCATGTAGTAAGATTTATTTCATATTAATGCTTTAGTAATGCTTAAAAGGAATGATAAATGGAATTATCAGAAAATAAATCAATAACAAGTTGTGATAATTGATTGCTAAGTAGTTTAACAAATATAAATAAGACATTAATTAGTACTAAACATGTACAAAATCCCTTAGTAAGCTTGGACTATACATACATTTTTCTGTCTTTTTTTTAACTGTATGTTATGTTTCTTTTATATAAATAAAATTTTTTTGGGGTTACACCCGGCAGTGCTCAGGGGTTACTCCTGGCTCCATGCTCAGAAATTGCTCCTGGCAGGCACGGGGGACCATATGGGGCACCAGGATTCGAACCGATGACCCTTTGCATGAAAGGCAAATGCTTTACCTCCATGCTATCTCCCGGGCCCTTCCTTTTTTCACTTTTAAACACTGGTTTTAAATATATTTACTACAGTAGTATCATGCATATCACTTTATCTTCTTTTAGCACCCAGTTTTTGTCTAGATAAACATACATTTCTTTTATTTAATAGAGGGCAACCATTATAACCATTAGCGAGTTCTATATTTAATACCACATGTTTGAAATTTTGTCCCATCCTTTAGAGAAACACTTTACATGTTCTTTCAAATCTGATTGAAAGGATATGAATTCCCTAAGCTGTTGTTTTCTATAATGCTCTATTTATTCAAATATGAACTATACTTTAGCTAGAGTATTCTTGGTGAGGTATTTATTTCATTGTTCTTCTCAGACTATTTATAGCTTTCTTCAGTTTTCTCCTAATTGTGGAGCTCTCTGATCTTTTTCTCAATTTCTGTTATTCTGCTACTTAGAGTTTCTATTGACTTCTTTTTGTTTGTTTGCTTGTTTCTTTTGGTTTTGGTTTTTGGGACCACACTCGTTTTTTCAAATTCATGGAAGAGCCTGGCTAAGATTGGTAGTAGCTCCTCTTGAAAGGTTTGAGAGAATTCATTAGCAAATCCATCTGGGCCTGAGCTTTTCTTTTTAGGCAGATGTTTGATTACAGTTTCAACTTCCTCAGTAGTGATGGGGGTGTTTATATATGCTTTATCCATAAAGTTTCTCAGTAGTCTCAGATTACTCTTTGGATCTCTGCAGTATCTGTTGTGATCTCCCCCTTTTAATTTCTAATATGGGTTATAAGTTTTCGTTCTCTCTTTCTTTATGAGTTTTCCCAAATGGTCTATCTATCTTGTTTATTTTTTTCAAAGAACCAACTTCTACTTTTGTTAATCTTTTGGATTGTTTTTTTGGTTTTCCACTTCATTGAGTTCTGCTTTCAGCTTTGTTATTTCCTTCTTTCTCCCTATTTTTGCTTCCTTTTGTTGGTCATTTTCTAGTTTTTTGAGCTGCGTCATTAAGTTATTCAGGTATGCCCCTTCTTTCCTGATGTGTGCTTATAGAGGTATAAATTTTCCTCTCAGGACCGCTTTTGCTGTGTCCCATAGATTCTGGCAGTTTGTGTCTTCATTATCATTTGTTTCCAGGAAAGTTTGATTTCCTTTTTGATTTCATCTCGGACCCACTGTTTATTCAGTATCAGGGTGTTTAATTTCCAGTTGTTAATGTTTTCCTTCTGTGTGACTTTGTAGTTCACATCTAATTTCAGAGCCTTGTGGTCAGCAAAGGTAGACTGCAAGATTTCTATCCTCTTGATTTTATGGAGGTATGTTTTATGCATCAGCATGTAGTCTAACCTGGAGAATGACCCTTGTACATTGGAGAAGAATGTGTATCCAGGTTTTTTGGGGTGGAGTGTCCTATATATATCTACTAGTCCTCTTTCTTCCATTACTCTTTTCAGGGCTAGTATGTATTTTTAGGTTTCAGTCTGGTTGACCTACCAAGTGTTGATAGGGCCCTGTTGAGGTCTCGTACAATTATTGTGTTTTTACTGATTTATTCTTTCAGATTTGTCAGTAATTGTATTATATAATTTGCTGGTCTCTCATTGGGTGCACATATGTTTAATAGTCTGATTTCTTCCTGTTGTACATATCATTGATTAGTACATAGTGTCGATCTTTGTCCCTTACCACTTTTCTGAGTATAAAGTTGGTGTCATCAGATATTAATATGGCCACCCCAGCTTTTTTGAGGGTGTCTTTTGCTTGTATGATTTTCCTCCAGCCTTTGATTTTGAGTCTATGTTTGTTCTGACTATTCAGATGTGTTTCTTGTAGGCAGCAGAATGTTGGATTCATCTTTTTGACCAATTTTGCTACTATGTGTCTTTTAATTGGTGATTTTAGTCCATTGACATTGAGAGAGATGATTGTCATAGGATTTAATGTCATCATTTTAGATAAGTTTGCTATGTTTGTTGGTCTCTCTTTTCTTAGAGTAGACCTGTCAGTTTTTCCTTTAAGACTGCTTTATCAAACAAAAAAAAAGGACTGCTTTATCATCTGTGAAGTTTCTGAGCTGTTGCTTATCCATGAAGCTATGTATTTTTCCTTCAAATCTGAATGCTGGGTGCAGTATTCTCGGTGAGGCATTCATTTCATTCAGTCTTGTCACAATATCCCACCACTGTCTTCTGGCCTTGAGAGTTTATTGTGACATGTTTGCTTCAGTCTTAGGGATGCTCCTGTGAATGTAATTTCCCTTTTTGATCTTGCTGCTTTCAGTATTCTATCTCTATCTGTGGGTTTTGTCATTGTAACTAGGATGTGTCTTGGGGTGTTTTTCTTTGGGTCTCTTTTAGCTGGTACTCTTCAGGCATACAGGGTTTGATCACATGTAGTCTTTAACTCTGGGAGTATTTCTTTGATATCTTTGACATTTGATACTTCCTGGAGATCTCCTACCTGGGTCTCTGTGACTCCATTGTTTCTTATGTTGTTTCTGTTGAGTTTATCGAAGACTTCTATTTTCATATGTTCACATTCTTTGAGTACTTTTTCCATCGTCTGATCGTTTGTCTTAAGGTTCTTTTTCAGTTTCTTCTGCTGTGTTGAGTTTTTCTGCATCTCATCTACCATCACGCCGATTCTGTCCTCAGCTGCTCTTACCCTGTTTTTGAGGCCATCCACTGAGGTTTTCAGTTGAGCTACTGGTGTTTTTCAGATCTGCTATTTCAGTTTTGAGTTTTCGGATTTCTGTCTTTGTGTTCTGTTCAGATCGATCTATGCTTTCTTTGCTTTCTTTTTTTACAAACATCTTCCATATTACTATTTTAAGTTCCTTATCTGAGAGGTTAATCAGATGGTTGGAATTTTTAAGGTCATACAAGCTATTGTCTTCATTCTCTGTCCATGATGTTTGCCTGTGAGTTTTCCCCATTGTCACACACATAGTAGTGTGCTTTTTTCTGTGTGTTGGTTTGGGGTTTATTGGTTAGAAAGAGTGTGCAGCCGTGAAGCGAAGTCGAGGGAACACTCACAGTCGGGAATCACTGGGCAGGTATAGAATTTCCCAGCCTGGCTTCACAAACTGGTGACCTTCCTTTCTGCAGAATGCTGGGGATAGCCGGTTTTCATGATCCGACCCATTTCTTTAGTGCTCTGGCTCTTTTGGAGCCTCTGGGAATGCTATTTTCCTGGGTCCTTTTCAGTCCACTCCCAAGAGGTTTTGGAAACAGCGCAGTGGGAAAACACACACAGGGAACACACAGTTGGGAATCACTGGGCCAGTGTAGAATTATGCCTTTAGTTTCAACGTAATGGAGTGTTTTGCCAATGTTTATCTATAGGTACATTTGGTTTCAGGCCTTATATCAGTGTCTTTTATTTGATCTAGTTTTTATTTGAACTTAGTACATAGAGTTTAAGAGAGGTCTGAGTTCACCTTTTTGCATGTAGTTGACCAGTTTCCTCAACCAGTTTTCTCAACAAGTTCAAGAGGCTTTCCTTGGTGTTTTTACTGGAACAGTTCTATAAACTCTCTTTTCTTGAATAAGATGTAAACTAAGCTGTGAAAGATTATGACTTCATGGGCCCACAGAGAAGATGGCTGACTATCATGGGAGGAGAGGTTGTGCTAAACCCTAGCTCTGTTGATGCCAAGCTTGCTATCTAGATCAGCCTGAATTATTATTTCCCCAGAGGCATGTCTTCAGAGACATCTGACCAAACTTCAGGTACATTAATTTAGGGCTGATATCACCAGGGCTTTTTGGAGTGAGTGCAAGCACCCTCCCTGCATCCATATCTTCCTTCCTCCAGGAGGCTTGGCATCTGTAACCATGCCCCAAATTGCAGTTGCCATGTTCAAACTGGGCCAGCTCCATAAACTCACTCTTTTCCCAAGTGAGATGTAAACCAAGTCATAAAAGATTATGGCTTCAGAGGCTCATGCAGCAGAACGCTAACTTTCTCAGGAGGAGAGGGTGGGCCAAGCCCCAACCCTAATAAAACCACACTTACTCCTCTATTACACAGAATCACAGTTTCCACGATGGTCCTTCCTCATCTTTGTTATGATGTTTCACTTCAGAAACACAGAACTGACCACACTTCAGGTACAGGTACATCAGGTTTTGAATTGATATCACCAGTGCTTTATGGGGCAAGTGTAAACACCTTACTTTCATATCTTCTTTCTTCCAGGAGGCCTGCCAGCTGAGTACATTCCCCTAAAAGTATCAGTAACAATACTTTGAATTTATGGATGACTTCAGTTGTTTAATGCTGTCATCCTCAAAGTTACACCCCAATTTAACAGAATGGAAAGCTAAAAACAACTTACTAAACATTCTGCCAGTGCATTAATGACTTGATTGGAAATATAATTTTCACTAATGTGCATGCTAATGTACTTGCACTTCTTTCTCTTTCTTTCTTTCTT
>PVKC010001274.1:28549-52550 GCA_004027635.1 Crocidura indochinensis | reverse complement strand
GTTGTAACCTAAGTCTTATGTCTTTAGATTATATTATGTGCTGCTAAAAAATAGTATGTATTATAATCTGGAGATTTGGGGGACAAAGTAATTGTACATGGGCTCTGTTTTGTTTTTCTTGTTCATTGCTGAAAGTCCAAGACTGAGATATCATCGATGGGACTACTGAGAATTCTGTTTATGCGTGATTGTCCTTCCACTGTAACTTTACCCTTTCCTCTTTCTTTGCATCTCTGTTCTCATAATAAAAAAAAAAAAAAGCAACTAAGTGGAAAGTTGTAATCTTGCACATTGGGCCAATAATTTATTTCAAAAGGAACAGATAAAAATATGAGAGTACCATCTTTAAATTACTTAGAGAAAAAGAGTGAATCTAAAATTCTATGAGCAATTAAATCTTCTTTTTCATTTATAGACAATTTGTTACCAGAGTGATAGCACAGTGCATAGAGCGTCTGCCATGTTTTTGTGCAACCTGGTTCAATCCCTTCATCCCTGTGGTTCCCCAGATAGTCAGTAGTCATTTCTTTTTCTTTTTTCTTTTTTGGCTTCTGAGTCATTCCCGGCAGCATTCAGGGTTACTCCTGGCAGGCTCAGGAGACCATCTGGGATGACAAACTCAAGTTAGTCATGATCAACACAAACAGCCAACCTGCTGTACTATTGCTCTGTCCCCAGCAGTAATTTCTGAGTATAAAGACAGGAGTATTCTTTGGGCACCTCCTCTCACATAAAAAGTAGACAAGCAGGGATGGAATGATGTCTAAAATTAATAAGCTTACTTTTTAAAATATGAAAACAAATAATAAGAAAACAGAAATAATTAAAATATGAAAATATGGAAACAGGAAACAGAAACCTGCTTTTCATGTTCATGTTCCTTGAAAACATATCTCTCTTCCTTATTTCCATGTAAAAGGAGCCTTTACTTTTCTTCTTTCACTCTCCTCTCATTCATTATATATAGAATGTATATAAATTTATTGTATATATATATAGCTTAGCTAAAAATAGAAAACAGTAAATAATAATACAGTCAATAAAATTGCTACATTTAAAAATTGATATTACAATCAGAATAATTAGTAATAAAAAGGAACACAAAATTAAGAATGAAAAATTAAGAATTCTTAGCAAAATTAAGAATGAAAGATCAAAAGTCATTACATTAGTTTCTTATAGATAAAAAATCTTCTAAATTAATTAAAATGATAGTTTATTAAGCAACATTAAGCCCTAATAGTCAACAAAACCTATATATGCCATTACACCTAGAGTTTATTAGAACTGTTATTTAAATCGGATTTGAAAACTAATGAGTATTAAAAAATATTTTTCTCCAACAATAAAAGTCAAAAAATGTTACTTTACCACATCTACTTACTATTCTGTGAGGCTTCTAACCAATTCAATATGTTAAGAAAAAGAAATGTGTGGCAATTTTGAAAAAGCGACATATACAGCAATCAGAATAGAAATAAACAAAATATGTTTATTTGGAAATTAAATAGTACTTGAAAATTAGAACTAAAGCAGGAGCTGCTCAATCTTGTTATTAAAGCTCGCAAGATCATTGAAACTAACATCAAAATTCAATTACATTTCTAGTACTAGCAAAGAAACTAATTGACATAACAACTATAGCATCAAATATTAAATGTTAGAAATAAACTTGACAAAATATATACAAAAACTATATATTAGAGCTTGCATAATTACTGACAAAAGCTCTAAAAATTTTAACAATGAAAATATGTATCTTTTTATAGATTTTAAGTTTTAAATTTTTTGATGTCTTCCCAAATTAATCTGTAAGTTCAAGTCACAAGTAAAAGTTATTTTTTCTTAATTTTTAATAAATTTTGTTTTACAAAGGCTCGCTTAGCTTTTATCTTATATTGAAAGATATGGTTATATAGTTTCAATTATCAATATTACAAGTTGTTAAAAATCTTGACATTTAACTCTTTATTCAACACTGAAACCCATTTAATTAAAAAGATATTTTGTAATAATTAAAGCAACATGGTGAAAAAAGCAGTTAGGCTTCAGTTTGGTTTAGTTGGTGTGGTTTCGTTTCTTTTGACTTGGTTTGGTGTGATCCCATTTCTTTTGGTTTGGTTTGGTTTGGTTTGGTTTGGTTTGGTTTGGTTTGGTTTGTGGCCACCTCAGCAGTATATAGAGCTTTCTCCTATCCACACTATTGTATCACTCCTGGAAATACTCGGAATTTTAAGAGGTCCCAGGAACTGAACTGAGGGTGATTCTGAATACAAGGCAACTACCTGCTATACTAGGACACCAGACCAATTTAAAACCAGTGCTTTTAAGTAATCTTTTTCTTATATGAATTCATAACAACCAGTTTATGCAATAATATTCTAGTTTCCAAATAAATTCAATCTAATCATGGTATTATTTGGTATATCTTCATTCTTACAGCAACAATTTCATCCAAAGTTGTACAGTTTCTTAGTCATATTTATGTATCTTCAATTATTATTTAATTCCTCTACTTTGTTACCATGCTTAAAAGCAATATATCTATGTATTATATTAAAGTATAGGAACATTCTTCCTATATAATTTTACGTGGCACTAAGTATAAGCTAAGTTTATCCTTCTAACATTTCCTAAATGTTCAAGAGTCTGCACCAACAAAAGCTAATTTTGTATTAGTTTTACCTTATACTGAAGGTCATTCTAATGAAGAAAAAATACAGTCATAGTTCTGAAAGATAAAGCAAATACTTTCAGCTATTATAAAAGTAACTGCAGCAAATTATGGGAAGATTATTTCTCTATTCCTATGCTAGAATATAGGACTAAAGATAGGAGAGAAAGGTTATTAAATAAGGGAAAACAAGTAAGCTTACATCAGTGTTTATGAGAAGTGTGTGTGTGTGTATGTGTGTGTGTGTGTGTGTGTGTGTGTGTGTGTGTGTGTGTTTGGTTTTTGGGCCGTACAAGGCTTGCAAATGGTATAGTCATTGCTTTGCACTGAGGAATCACTTTTAGTGGGGCTCAGGGAATCATACATTATAATGAGACTTGAACTTGTGTCTGCTACTTGCAAGGCTAGCACATAGCTAGCTGCTCTACTAACTCTTTGGCCTCAATGAGAGCTCAGTTGGTTCTAAAATTAGTATTATAGGATTATTTGAGTGAAAAAAACTATAAAATATATGAGGATTTTAAGGATAAAGGATATTATTATAATTTTGGAAGTAATATCCTCTGAATAAATCAATATTATAATATGATTCTATTTATTTATTTTATTTGGCATTCCAATATTTGACATGTCACTATCTTTGAATTTCTGGCAAATAGAAAATGTCAATTTAATTGCAATTAATGAATATTGACATATTGCTGATTTTCCCCTAGTGACTTTCAGGCAATCTTAAAGATCAATATGGAGCACTAAATATGTTCTTTAGTGGACTGGCAGATATTAATTGTAAAGATGACTGAAATTAGTATATTGATCAGGTAGAGTTATACATTTTTATCTTTGAAGTATATTTAGCATTTTGATTGGATTAGTTTGATAGAAATTTCAGGCATATTTAGTTTAAAAACTTAACACCTATTCCTCACTTAAAAGTAAATATGCATTATTTCTGTTTAAAGATATTTTGTTTGACATTAATCCATATATGTCAAAGTACTGTTGCAAAATTATTTCTCTTTTTTATAAAGAAAATTGTAAAAAAAAATAAGGTAATAGCAAAAAATTCATTGTTTCATGACCAAGGAAGCTTCAATTTTTCTATTTATTATTTTATACTGTGGCAGCTCGGCCCCTATTTAAAAGGACACAGAACTCATTGTGTAGCACCCCAGAAACATGGAAACACCCAGGGAAAGAGGCAGCATCTAGAAAACAAACAGTGAGATGAATTGCTATAGGTCACCTTTCTAACTGTTCTGTTGACCCATGGTTCCCATCTACTCAAAGTGGTTTCATGCACAATTCTTAATAGAGTACAAATGAAAAAGCAAGGCCTGCATTTTTAGAATGAGAGAGTCATCCTCCAAAGCTTGCCTCCTCAAGGTAAAGAATTGCAACTCTGTCACTTTTTTGCCTTTAGTTTTCTTTTCTTTTTTTTTTTTCCTTTTTTGGGTTTTTGAGTCACACCAGCAGTGCTTAGGGGTTACTCATGGCTCTATGCTCAGAAATCACCCCTGGCAGGCACAGGGGACTATATGGGATGCCGGGATTCGAACCACTGTCCTTCTGCATGCAAGGCAAACGTCTTACCTCCATGCTATCTCTCCGGCCCCTACAACTCTGTCATTTTTGTGATCAAATTCCTTTTCCTCTTCAGAAATAAAGAAATGTTCTTTGAATGTGATTTTTTTTCTTCCTCATCAACCATGACTGATGACAAATACAGATCTTTTCTGTTATCTGAAAGTAGTTTCTATAAAAATTTTCTCAAGATAAAATGATATAAAGTCAATAAGCAATTGTTACTAATTTATACTGAACAATTTTGGAGTTTTCTTAGACTAAAAATAAAAGCTATAAATGTATATCAAATAAAACAAATTGTAAAATATGGTAAAAATAAAATTATATGATATATTTCCTGTATAAAATGGAAATAATGTGAGTTACTTTTATTTCTCTAAATGGGTAAATACAGCTCGCATATTGGGAGCCACAGAAGAAATAGTGATGAAGATGTATTCTGTTCTCTTTAGGAGTTTAGGTGGAAGGTGTTAGGGAGGACCATGGGAGAATAAAGAAGAGAATCATGTAGTAGTATCTCATCATTATTAGAATCCATCAGGCTGATATCCATTCCACTGATATCTATGTCCACATGATTCATTTAAATTTGCAGTTGAAATTTTACAACTGTTGAAATTTGCATTTGGCTATGACTGATTTGACAGATGTGAAAGGTTTAAAGTACAACATTTTGCTTGACTGCTTAGTCTCATGCATTTTTCTATATACAATATTTTGTAGGTTTTTAAAACATTGTTTAAATGTGCCCTAAACCTATATGCCCTTTCAGACTTAAGTTATACCTTTCTATAATCATTGCACCAATTTCTGTTACAAAAACTGGACGCAATAGCTTTACCTTGATTTTCTGGACTATGTTCACTCAAGTCTGTGTATATTGCAGTAGGCTTTGATTTGTGTTCTTTATTCCTGCATTGTATTACAAATCCAGTTGACTGTGATTTTTCAAGAAATGGTCAAAACTTCATTATTTTTACCACTTCCACTAAGTGTGTAATGCTGAAATACCTTCTGTGGAAGTAGGTTTGCACATTGATATATGTGTATTACCTCAATAACTGCTGCTACAAAACATATTTAATACTAGTTTGAGTTTTGAAACTATTTTAAAATTAAGAAAAACTTTCCAATTTTATTAGCTAGCAGAAATAAGTACTAAGGTGGAAAGGTGAAGGAACACATACTACAATGATTTGGGATAGACTTCCTACTTTAGATCAGAACTTCATATTTAAATTTATATGTTAGTCATTGCCTCCTAATATGATTTGATAGCATATATGTTTTATAGGTAATTATTAATGAGCAGCTCACACTTCAGCAATCAGATAATCTCTCTCATGCCAGTATTCTAGTTTCATACTTTATTTCATTTATGTACCCAGTTTCAAGGATATGACTAATGGGTGGATTTTTGTTTTCTTTTACTAAAATATAGGATTTATCAAAAATCCGAGTCATAGTCATTAACACTTATATAATTTATTAGTTCAATTCTGTAGACATTTTTAAAATTCTAACAATGAGTAAGTCATTAGGAGAAGCTTAGTTGAGAAAGTTTATTCTACCTGTCAGATCATAGTTCCTATTCTGTAAAAAGGAAACACATGTGTTCAAGTTTCAAATTGTTTTCAGAGTTGTAGAATGCTGATTGGTAACTCAGCATTTAAAGTGTATGGAGTTTTTGGCCCTTATCCTTTTGTAACATTTTAGACTTATTTAAGAACCAGTTTTAAAAAGCATAGTTTGTCTTTAGACTTAGAAATATATATAAGAGACCAAAGAAATAGTGAAAAGTTAAGGTGCTTGTCTTTCAGGTAGTGAAAAATTTGGGTTTGATCCATGGCACTACAAATATTCAAGATCAAACTGATAGATCTAATTAAGTCACCTTACTGATATATTATGAAAAAATATTATACATTATTTTACACTACCTAACACAAAAAACTATAAACAATTGATAGGTCATTTGAAGTTGTTCTTAAGGAGACAGAGGGGAAAAGTGAAAGAAATAGGGAGACAAAGAGATTTGAAACTGTATTTACAAGCATGAATTGATTCTCCTGTCAATAAAACCTGTAATGAAATTTACTTACACTGTTATTTATATTTTTAATAAAAATGAACATTTTATAGTATGATAGTTACAAATTGAGGTAAAATAATATATTAACTTAAAATGATGTAAAAATAATATGCTAACTTGAAAGATTGCCTTAAAAATAATACGTGGACCAGATTTTAAAATGTTTATTTTTCTCATAATTCCATATGCCTTTTTGTAAAAGAAAGTAAGAATAATCAGCTAGTCATTATTTTAAGCCTTGATAGGTGAAAATGAGACAGTTTAACATGCTTAAGTAAGTTGTCAAAAATCGATCTAAATCCCAGGAATCATGTTTTTAAAGGAAAAATAAATTATTAACTTGTTGGTTATGGTCTAAAAGCACATAATAGTAGAACATCAAATTAATCAATTAAACTTAGTAGTTAGGCAGAAACTCAAAGTCAATAAAGAGAGATGAGTTTATGTTTATTTCTTATAAGCATTTTGATTTGAGCCTCTTCAAATACAATTAGAAAAAGTAATTTATGATAACTGTGTTCCAGAGAATTGTAGAGTATGATTTTAGATGCACATTTCTTTTTTTGGGGGGGGGGTTTGTCACACCCGGCAGTGCTCAGGGGTTACTCCTGGCTCCATGCTCAGAAATTGCTCCTGGCAGGCACGGGGGACCATATGGGGCACCGGGATTCAAACCGATGACCTTTTGCATGAAAGGCAAATGCCTTACCTCCATGCTATCTCCCGGGCCCCTAGACGCACATTTCTATAGAAAAAAATTAAAAGGCTATATAATATATGTTATATCCATGTGTATATATGTATGTTATATTTTATGCATGTATATTTACACAACAAAGTTTTACATGTTGACATATGTCTACCATGCCATTTTTACTTTGACATGGAAAAAGACTAGACCATAGCTTTCAGAAATCAAATGTGAACTCATTTTGAAATACCGGCAGTGTTTGAATTTTAAATTAACCTATTTACAATGAAACTATGCCTGCTGATTGCCATCATCTTCAGGAAAATTAACAGTAACGATCATTGGTGTCATAATGCAATTTCCCCGCAAAAATCACATAGGCTTCATTACTGTTTACATAAATTGTCATAAATACCAATTATGACTGAACATAAAATGTAATGCTCTTTTTTTAATCATAATCAGACAATTGTTCTTCTAATTCATATGCTAGGGGAATAGGGTTTTGATTCAACCTTTGTTGTGAGGGAAGTGTTTTGATGGTAGTTAGTTTTGCTCTAAGTGCCGGTTGGCTTCTTGTCAAATCACTCACTCTCCATTTGGATCATGTTAGTCCTTGTCCCTGTTCATCGTGTCCTCTAATGTACTCAGAAGAACATGGAGGCGTGCTAATGGCAGATGAGGGAGATATACAATGAAAGTGTCCTCTAGACTTCAGCAGAGAGGTGGCTTCCAGTGGGATTTATAACAACATTTGGTGTAATTATGTGGAAGCCCCCATAAAGGAAAAACGCAATAACAGACCTGTTAGAGGATCACATTTGCAGCACCAATATCTGATTCCCCCATAGGTCAGCAAGTAAAGACAATGCCTTGTTAAATAGCTGATTTTCAAAACAAATAATAGTAAGTCTCTGGCAGAGGAGTAAAGAAAAAGGCCAGAAAGCAGAGATTCAGTACCCTTATCATTTTGGTCTCTAAGAAGAAAGATAAATCAGTTAGAAAGGTTATTCAGACAGAAAGTCAAAACAGGGGACAATTCTCTCTGAGGACAAAAGCCCTGTCTTTGTTTTCTATAATCTGACAAAGCAAAGGTGAAAATCAAGTGTTTGGAGCCTATTTTATCTCACCACAGAAATCTTTCTACTTGTTTACTTGTTTATCCTTTGACCTTTCTTTAAGAATTGCTTACTCATAAAATTGAAAAAAAAGAAAGAAAAAGAAACAGACAAAAAATATCCTGCCTGATGTTTGAACTCCTTTCAGAATCAGAGCAGACTTTAAAATTAGAATCAGAAGAAAAACCACCCAACTGTACATTGCTGACTCTCTATAATTATGTGTGTCTGGTAGTCATGGTGGGTTGACCTGTTCTTGTCCTTCCCACACCTTAAATTGGCCAAGTTCTATTATTTTAATGAACTGTTGCAATTTGTCCGAGCTCTATGCAATTCTATCCTAGTTGGTTAAAATCTGATTTATTATTTGTCCAGTCAAATTTAATAAAACAAAATTATAATTCTTTATTAAAGAAGAAAACTATCAAGGTTTTCATCCGAAAGAAAAATCAAAGTAGAACAAAAAGAAATCATTAAAATTAACTACCGTTGTCTCATATTCTGAGCTAGGAAACACAAAAGGTAAACAAACTGCATCAGCAGGGAAGAGAAAATGGGACTTTTACTTCTTTTAATCTTTCATAATCTTATGCATTATCGGTAATGGTAAAACATTTTAATATGATGTGCTCATCATGAAAAGGCAGATATTTATCTTATCGCAGTGCATTAAACTCCCAGAAGGAAGTGGAAAAAGAATGAGCAAGAGATTCACAAATTAGTTAATGAAATGCTATAGTTGTAGTTTTTATTGACTGTTTTCCTTTAAAAAATATGATGACAAGCAGACAAAATCAGGTCCAAATAATACCCAGCCTGCAGTCTGGGCCTATGCATTTTGAGAACTCTCTACTGTGTTCTGACTTGTTTAATAATTTCTAATTATGTTCTACAACACAAAATTAAATATTTCCATCTCCATTGTGTGTGCTTATTCATGAGCTGGGCATTAATCATAAAACAATGTATCTTGTTGTTTATTTATACCAGATGTGAGTATTTATGTTGCTCTGTTCAGGGTTCCAAACTAGTTTCTATTTGTATACTGAGCTGGCTGGTTTTGCATGAAAATGGTTTCTGAGCTCTGGAGTTCAACTCAGCCCTTGTTTTAAAACAACAAAAACAAATTTTTTTTAGAAGAAGAATTTATGAATAACTAAGAGATCTCTGCTGTGACTCCCCTGGTCTCAAACCAGCAGGGCAGGCAGAATACGTTTTGGGGACCAAGAAAATTCAATTTGGGATTTGCTGCACAGATTTTGATGCTGGTTTCTTGCAAACAAAAGCTGAATGGGTCAGGAGAGCTTTCCTTTTGAAATATATTTGCATACTGTTAATTTTCTATTTATTTATTGACTTTGAAAAATGTATGAGTACATTGGGATGGGGGGGATAGTGGTACCTGATGTATTTTTTTTATATTTATCTCCATCTTACTAACACAGTGATCATAAGTAACACATGATATAGTTTTTTTTTGTTTTGTTTTTTGTTTCTGGGTCACACCTGACAGAGCTCAGGGGTTTCTCCTGGCTCTATGCTCAGTAATTGTTCCTGGCAGGCTTGGGGGACCACATGGGATGCCGGCATTTGAACCACCGTCCTTCTGCATGCAAGGCAAATGCTCTTCCTCCATGCTATCTTTCTGGCCCCTATGATATATTTTTATTTAAAGACTATTTTATCTGTGTCTCTTTTACTAACAAATCAGTAACAGTGAACTTTATAGAACATGCCATCTATACAGAATGCAAAAAAAAGTCAAATATGCTGTTCCTTAACTTCTTCCCCCAAGTTTCTTTACCTTATTACTATGTTCTCCAAGAGAAAGTTTCTATCAATTTCTTTTGGCCCTTACCAGATTTTTTAACTGTAAAAATGAAACTAATACATGGTTTTACACAATGTGAGCACAGTTGCTCTCTTTAATTTCTATTTTTTTCAGAAAAATTTGCAAATTTTCAGACATCTAATGTGAAAGGTTATTTCATACCAAGATAAAACCTTATTCATTTTTACAATTAATGATATTCCATCATATAAACATTAATAAAATATTAATAAAGGACTATCTTGGACTTCTAATAATGTCATATATACAATTGTACAATTCATCACTCATAGCTTTTAATATAAGTATTTAGAAATCCATGCATAATTAATTCATGGCATGATTTTATGTCATATTGGGTAAACTAATAATAAAAACACAAGACACATATTAAATACTGTGCTAAAAAGGAAAGATAGCTAGTTAAGCTATATTGAACATGGACAAACACATTACTTTTCAAAGAACATTTCTTTTTTTTCATAATATATTTAAGCTCCTTTATTCCAGAAATGATTGTAGTTGGATTTGTCATATAAAGAGCACTGTCCCCTTCATCAGTGCACCACTCTCATCACCAATGCCTCTCATCCCCATCCCATCCGCCTGTATTCAAGACAGGCATTCTACTTTTCCAAATAACATTCCATTTGATAGCAAATATAACTGGAATGAAGGGGGAAAATGTTGAATTTTGCTACAGTGTCTTAAGAAGAAATACATACTGGATGGTCTATCATTTTAGTCAACAGGCATATTTTGTTTCCTTTAATTATGCATATATTTGAAGTATTTTATGTCATCTATAAATATAATGATTTAACATAAAATATCTTATAGTGTAGCATCTGTTAAAAATATAGAACATCAACCAAGAATTCACCTTTCTTTTTTCAAACAATTATGATTGATGTAAAGGAACCTCATTTTTTTGTAGGAAAATATGAAAAGCAACCATTTTGAAATTTGCCAAACTTTGTTCATAGCAAGATCTGTTATCAAGAAAAGCTACTATTGTAAACCCTAGTTATACGGTCTAATTTTAGACTTACTTGCCATTTTGTTCAACTTCAAGAAAGTAAACAAAACAAACAATGTTAGAACTGAGAAGCATGTATAATGTGCAGACCACAGATACACAGGTACACTGAAGGACCATGATTAAGTTCTAGTGTAATTGAAGGTTATCCACTCCACTCAAAACTTGCCAACCCATAGCACCTAGGGTATATTTCCAATTATTCACTTTATCCAGCATCTAATATCCAAAATAAAACAAACATTTAGAAGACATACTAAATACAACAATAACAAAATATTTTGTAGAAAGAGAGAAATGAGATAGTCATAGACATATGACATAGACATATCATAAGTTCCAGACCAGAAATTTAAAATAATTATAATTAAATATTAATTAGCTATGATTAACATGCTAAAGGCAGTCATGAAGGGATGTTGTTAATAATGTCAGACTTCATGAATTGTATAGGTGTCCTGAATCCTATGATAATGCACTGGATATTTACATTGACTGTGGATTTCAAAAATCATGATATTTATTGGGGAAGAGGATAGTATTAAAATCAGAGATGAGAAGAAAAATTCCGGGGTGGGAAAAAGAATAAAATTATCCTAGAGTTTGATAGTACGGAAGCATAAGAAGCTTAACAGGTCATAGAGCAGCTGACAAAGTACCCTGTAAATTTCCTGAGGAATATAGAGTTGAGACCTATTGCTGAGACCCACAGGAGGCGGAAGAGAAGAAAGTCAAGTGCCACCCACAGGGGCCCACTGGCATTGCAACTTTGATCTTTGGAGTGTTCACTCTCTTTATCTTCATTTAAACCACCTTTGTCTACCAGGGTATCAATTGCCTGAATCCCATGGTAGCCAAATCCAATAAAATGCAGGTATTCTACATGGCAAGAGAATCTCTGGATATTTATTTCTACATACTAAATGCTGAGATTTGAGTTCTTCTTAATGTGTCCGTGAATTTAATTTCTTGTATTTCTTCCTGTGAATTTTATCTCAATAGAGAGAGCCCAAAACATTCTCAATCTGTACCCCAGCCCTGTACTCCTCTAGGGAGTAAGCTCGGGAAAGTCAACTTGTTGGGGCCGGGTGGTGGCGCTGTAGGTAAGGTGCCTGCCTTGCCTGCACTAGCCTAGGAAGGACCACGGTTTGATCCCCCGGTTTCCCATATGGTCCCCCAAGCCAGGAGGGGAGCGACTTCCGAGCTCATAGCCAGGAGTAACCCCTGAGCGTCACTGGGTGTAGCCCAAACAACAACAACAACAACAACAACAACAAAAGAAATCAACTTGCACCCATCAGTTGAGTCAAATTTCACCACATTAAAGACACATAAGAAATCAGAAAACTCCTTCAGTCTGTCATCACTTTTATTACTTACAGTGATATTCACTATCTGAGAAGGAAAACTACCCCAAAAGAACAGTCTCTACTACTCTACAAATCCATCTTGGAAGACTGACAGCATTTAGAGGGGATTTTACCTCCAAGTTTCTGGTTTGGTTCCAAATACAATGAAACTGACCAAATGTCACTCTAATTAGAAGGCAATAAAATTCCATAGCAAAAATGTATTACACAGTTTGAACTCATTTCAAGGAGACATTTGTCTTCATTATGGGATGTTCGTACTTGGGTCTTGGCGGGCATTTCTACTTTTAAAAGGCTAGTGCTATAATGAGTGTGAAGATGGAAACCTATGACCGGTTCCAAGCTCCTGGGGTTTGCCCCAGACATGTAGTCTTAGTTTTCAGGTATAATACAGCTGGGTCTGGCTACCCTTCCAGACTGCTTTCCTATAATTGTTCCATGAGAAGAAAGGAAAGAAAAACAGCCCTGACAGATTGTGGAGGTGATAAAGTTCCTGAAAATTAGGCCTGCTAATAGGGTAAAAGTCTATTATTGCTTGAAATCTCCTAAGGTTTCTTACTCACCACCCCACTCTCTTCCTCTCTGTTTTTAATTGAAACAAGAAATTCTGTGGGGGATATAGCCAATTGAGTCGATAAAAAAAAGGCGAAAGCTTAGGCATGCAGCTTATTTTGTTCCTAAGTAATAGCTTTTTTTTTTTTTACTGTAGACTCCTGTGATCCTCTGGCCTCTGCTAAGAGGAATGGCTGTCATGGACTGCAGTGGTTTATCCTTCTAGTGAAGTTTTAAGTCTACTGAATCACTATGTCCAACAGCTACTGGCAAGTGAACCCTCTGGAAATTGAGGTTTCCTTTTTTCTCAACTACTATTCTGGCTTGCTCAGAATTGCGATGTTAGTGAATGCATCTTTACCTTTTGTGCATATGCTATATGTTACAAGTTCCATGTAGAAGCCTGACATACAGACAGAATAGAATGGAAGAGGCACCAGGGATATAGGCAAAACCCAATGGACTTTGATTCAGCCAACTTACAATGTGTGAGAAAAAAATAAAGAGAACAAAAGTGACACTAGGTAATAACTGAATATATGACTTTCTTCCACTTCTTTTTCAAAGTGAAATTATGTAATGCTTTTAAAATTATTGAATCTTAGTTAAATAAATCACTTATATATATGAATATGCTAGATAAAAGCTCAATAATCAAACCAAATTAAAAAAGAAAAATGTAAAAGTCAACCATTGCTAAAAAAATGTGTTGGTACAGGATATACTCTGGCAGCACTAATGAGGAAGATCAACATTGATGATGGGATTGGCACTGATTCACTGTGTATCTGAAATTCAACTATGAAGGACTTTGCAGATCACAATGGTTTCAATAAAATCAAATTAAAGAATTAAAAAATAGTGTATAAAGGAGGACCAGAGCAATCACAAAGCAGGAAGGTCATTTCCCTTGCTCGCAGAAATCGCAAATTTAATCCCTGGCAATCCCCTCAGCCTGCCAGGAGTGATTTCTAAGTGCAGAACCAAGAGTAACACTTGATAACCACCAAGTGTGGCCACAAAACCAAGAATAAATAAAAACAAATAAGTTAATAAATAAAAGTGTGTAAAGAAAAGTGTAAAGAAAAGTGTGTAAAGAAATACTAAAATGATATTGTTTAGCTGTTTTCTCCCAAACACTTTAGAGACAATTCAAAAATGACGATATGATACATTTATTTACATGCATTTCACTTCGCATGTTAAGAAAACCAAAATCTTCTGTGTAACTTCCATTTCAGCATGAAATGGGATGTCTCCTTTGTTTCCTTCCTAAAATTTTCTTTTCATTTAATTAACTAAACTTAATCACATCATTGTTCAAATTATGGAAGAAAAACTGTATTTCCTTTTTCCATTCATTGAAAAATCATCCCAATACTATTAAAGCTGATAATTTAAAGAGTTGGTTCTCAGATATGAAATGACTCTATACTAAATGAGTAAATGCATTCCAGAATGTACTTTATCAAGACATGCTACATGTATAATCAAGAACTAAATAAGCATATTAAAGGACTCTTATGATTTATAGAAACATGAAAGGTAGTATAAGCACAGATGTAAATACTAATACAAACTGTGTAAGAAAGAAGGATAGAGGATCTTGAGAAAGAGAGACAGATCTGATGAAGTGCCCCACTTAAATCTCTACAAGGGAGATTTGATTGAAATGCTAGAAAAGTGGGTGCAAAGTATCCTCTGGAGACCCCCAGAATTATAGGTTTGGCCTGGTACTTAAGGGAGACTCTAATGCGCTTGTGATGACAAGTTCATGCCTAAGATTGATCATATTAGAAATTATCATGGCATGTCTACATGCTTGGATTAGGAATATGATGCATGATGCCTGCAAAATTATAGAAGGTCTTCTACTTGGATCATCTGTTTTGGAATAATTGTTCTCAATGCTAAGAGCCAAAATACTACCTCAATATAATATTTCATCAGTTTGGTCATTTTAAATGAAGTTCATGTATAGCATAACTTGTAGCATATATTTTTTAAAAGGCAGTACACATCAAAACATTACAGTTAAAGATAAGAAGGGGATACTCAATACAGTAATATATATATGTATATATATAAATGCACAGGAAGAATCATAACAAATTATATAGCAGTTAGTTGTGTTAACCTTCATAGAGAAATTTTATAATGAATCCATTAGTCATCTTGCTATTCAAATAATGGGACTAATATTATTAGCAGCCAAATATTTTTTTCATAAATAACACACAAAAATTACACTTTCATAAAGAATGTTATATATGAATATATAAAGAAAAGACAGAGACATTGAGAAATATTAGAACTCAGCACAAAAGGTACTAAGGATCGTACCCAGATCCTCCACATGCAATGAATGCATTCTCCAACACGTCACAAGCCTAGTCAAGTGATTAAACAACAAAAAATGCCTAAGGCAATTTGCTTGACTGCTTTGCAAGTTATAATAATTAACTTGGGGGTTAAGAACTCAAAGAAGTATAGGGTACCATGATTAATAGGTGGGTAAGTTTATTTGTAAGAAATGCTCAATGAGAAAAAGCAAGACTTTAGAGAACAGGAGCTAATGAATAAACACAAATGGAATCAACATGGCATGAAGGGCATTCGTGAAACCTCTTATCTCAACTCCCATTCTGCAGTGTTCAAACTCTCTCACTTAATGGTTTACAATAGTGTACATTTTCAAGGATGAATCTAAAAGTGCTAGTTGATATGCTTTATTTTAGGGGTTTGAGGCCACACCAGCAGTTCTCAGGGCTGATTCTTGGCTCTACACACACAGATCACATCTGGCAGGCTCAGAGTACCATATGGAGTGCTGGACTGAACTCAGGTCAATTGTAAGGTAAAAATTTTGCCTGTGTTACTATCTCTTTGGCCCTTTACCTGATAAATCTGGATATTCAACTGATCAAAATATGTTATGAAGAAATTGGTAGAAAATTTTCTTTAAAAACAATATTGTAATCTCACTGAAATGACATGTACTTCAGAAATGTCTGGGTTTATGATTTTCTTTTTACTAATATCAGAGCACATCTCAGCTTGAATACCTTGAGGGTAAAAAAAACTCATCACTTGCTTCAATTCAGTAAAATTTTATAAAAGAAAAATAATTACTCTTGCATATTTTTCTGGTTAACATCAACTTGTCTCTTTCCCCAGTATCCTAATCAAAAATATATTTCTATTACATTTTAAATCTACTATGAGTGTCAAAATGTTGTGTGAATTGTTTTACTTTAGTCATCTTCTTTATGCTTCTGTTTCTACAGTAGCCATGCAGGAATGAAGATGAATGAGTCCTCTCCTCTTTATTTTCTAATGTCATACATCAGTAGAGCAAGAGAAAAGAAGAAAAGAACAAGTGTGAAGCCAAAACTAAACAACTTCCTCTAGTTTTCTTTCTCTCTGGTAAAAAGATAATAGATAGATGTTGCATGAATTGGATCTATAATTTTATGGACCAGAGTTGAAAACTTTACTGCTGCTGTCAGTTCTAATCAAATTCTTTTGCCCCCAGAAAAAAACATTTTTATTAACATATAGAATAACCCAATGAGGTAATTTTACAAGCTATTCTAGGACAATTGTATTTGATAGAAATTTACAAATGATTGAAAGACCATTGAAATTCTCAATTCTACATATCTGGTAGCAGGTATGTGCTTATGATAGCATGATTCATAGGGTTCATGATATAATTTCAAAATCAAACTTTACTTTAATCATCATCACGACATCAAAGATTATATTATTAAATAAATTTATAATATTCTAGTAATTACAAGTGTATGCAAATCCTACATATTATATATATGCACATTTAAGAAAGACATTTGTGTGCATGTTTTACCTATAACTTACATTACATATTGATTTTTAAAGTCCTTAGCAATATTTTCCCCTTGCTGAGACCTCTCAAGTCTCTTATAAGTCCTTAATGGGTTAGCATAAAAGAAAAACCACAAAAAAGAAGTTTTAATGATTGTCACTAAACATATTTCCTAATATACACTCGAGTTTGTTTTTATTCACTGTTTTCTAGTTTCATTAGATTATTAATTGTCTTATTACTTACTATATTGTTATATAATAAATTTTATATTATATATGCATTATAATTATAATAATTATTTATAATCTAATTAAATTTAATTTTAAATTTAAATAAGACTAATACTTTTTAAATAATATTATTGTAACCAAAATGAATTCAGAATTTTTGCAGTAATATTTAAGGTACATAGTGATAATGAATCAGGGCCATTCCCACCACCAGTGCTGTGTTCTCTACACCCCTATTCTCAGCATGCATCCCATATCTCTCTAATTTTCTCACCGAACTGCTAATGCAACTGGTCCCCTCTGTGTATAGCTTGTTGTAGAATGGGTATCGATTCTGTTGTTGTTGATTTTGGGTTTGGTGTTTGAGTGTGATCATTTTTTATTTCCACTCAATGTTCATATGACTGTATGGTCCTTATACCCTCCATCCCCCCCCCCCCAATTCATGAGGCAGAATGATTCAAGTTATGTGGTTCTGTTGGAAAAAAAGAAGGAAAAGGATAATCCTGGGAGGATTCCCTCTAGATGTTATAAATATCAATTTAAAAAAAGAAAAAGAAAAAAAGAAAAAAATCAAAACAAAAAAAAAATCAGATCTATACTGAGTTCGTTTCTGTTCTGGAGGCTAGCTCTTGCCAGCATGGGGTTTGGGAAAATTCCAGTCCGAAGACCTTCTCTCTGGCTTGAGGAATGCTGGGAGGCATAGGAGGCCGCCTGCTATCTCCCTCTTCTACCCTGGACTCCAGGCCCTCCCTTGATGCTGGCCTAGGTGGACAGAAAGGTGGGTGTCAGGAGAACTCTAAAGGGGTCCCCAGGCTTTCTCCGCCCCTCCCCCGGCACTAGGGTGGGAGGGGTAGGGGGAGGAGGGCAGGCAGATATCTGGCTTTCTGTTCTCTATGGAATCCTCTCCTGCCGGCATGTGATTTGGGGAGACCCTAGGCCGAAGGTCTTCTCCCTAGCTTGGGGGTGCTGGGAGTTGCTGGGTTGTTCTGGGGCAGTCACTTGCAACTTTCTTTCTCATTGGTCTCCATTTTCAAAACCACACAGTACAGTATATATTCATAGTATTCCCTATGATTAATGTATGTTTTGCATATGCAGAATGTCCATCTTGTATTCTGCATTTGCCCACTGCACTACAAGCTCATTTTTTGTCCTTAATTCCCTCACCCCCAACCATCATTACCCCACATTTAATCCTTTTAACCTTCAGTTTTTGGTTCCTAAAGAGGCAGATCATTGTCTCCACACAAAGCCAGCTGCCCAACTGCAACCTAAATGATAAGATAGAATCTCAGCCTGAGAAGATCTCAATACACGGTTGCTATTGACCTACTCTCAGAGGCCTCCATTCCTCCTTCTTCCTCCATTGTGAACTTTTGCTTGCTAAGAGACTCAAATTTCTAAGAAATCATGGCTCAGGCTTCCTTTCTGATATAGGACTGTTGTCAGACTGCACAGGTCAAATCACAGACCAAGGTGGTGCACTGGATTTAACACCACCCCCAACTATTTCAAAAAACATAAAAGGGATACATATATCTTTTGAATATCTTATATGTATTTACTTAATAGCTATAACTCTTACTAAATATTCTCTTATACAGTGATGATTTCCCCCACTGTTTAGTCTGTTCTTCTCTTTGTGATCTGTTCAACAGGGAATTCTGATAGAAAAGTCCCCCAGTTTAGAGTTTATGTTTGAACCAAGTTACGGGGATTGTTGGACTTGCTCCAGTGGCCCCCATATGTACCAATAACGCCATGTGGTATTATTCCTCTTTTTTTTGTTTGTTTTTTTTGGGGGGGTCACACCCGGAAGTGCTCAGGGGTTACTCCTGGCTCCATGCTCAGAAATTGCTCCTGGCAGGCACGGGGGACCATATGGGGCACCGGGATTCGAACTGGTGACCTTTTGCATGAAAGGCAAATGCCTTACCTCCATGCTATCTCCCGGGTCCCTCCTCTTTTGAATAAGCACATTAAAATGGGAAAATACTATAAATGTAAACAAGTTTTTTTCTAATAGAGATAGAAACACACAAATCTTATAATGCAGTGGGACCTTAAACCCTGAACATTGTCATAATGACCTGGCTCGGGCCTCAGAACGGGCATTGTCCATTTAACCCTGAACCAGGAATGCCATCTATGAAACAACCACAGCTGTCTATAACATAACCTGGAGCAATACTCTACCAGGAAAGACCCTACCATTGCTCTGGCTTTGACCTACTCAAAAGAGACTTCCCTTAACACTTAGAAGACTTAACAACAACAACAATGACCTGTTTTTAGAACAGGGCTCTCTGCATTGCCCTCTAATTGTGAGGTGAAACTAGAGGATGCTTCACTTCATCCTGACTTTGATGTAGGATATGCACAGATTCCAGGATCTTTGATTTCAGAAACCTGACACCAACAGCAGTGACTTTGGTGAACAACCTAGTATGCCTGGAGCCTATAGTTGGTCTTGTGCCAGAGAAATTCAGGGGTGAAGTCTCCTTGTATTTAGGCCAAGATTTTTCCTTTTCATGTCCCCCATATTTTGCTGAACCCATGCAAACAACAAATGCCACTCTAACACAGTTTTTACTATACTTCTTTAACTCTTTTCCTTAAAAAATGAGAGAAGAAGAAAAGCTTATTAAACCTTCTGCTGGGCCTTTAATGAGTTACTCGGTCATTCAATGATTATCAAAATATACTTGCTACAGAACCTTTTCTTTCTCTTCCCTCTTGTTAATCTTTCTATTTTTTGTAATAACTTTGCCTTTGTTCTTCCTGAAACAAATGTATTATGATCAATTGTGTCAACTGTGTGATATATTTTCTTTAAATAAATTTAAAAAAATGAAGGGCATCAAATGAAGAGAAATAAATTGAAAAATACATGGAAACGGTCTCACTTATATGTGGTATTTAGAGAAGCAAAACAAGGAGATAGATAATATTTAATGAGGATCTTTGCAAAACTGAGATTATCAAGTAGTGATGGGAGAATGCAGGGAAGAGATAGACTCAAGAGGCATGAGGTAGTTTATGCAGTATCTTGGTTACTTGTATTATGCATGGATGCAGTAACTTTATTCATCAGTAACATGAAAATCATCACTGTAATAGCATGTGTTGCCTAAACTACAATAATACAAATAAATTGGATATGTTATATGTATTATTTATAAGGACTCTGTGTCTGCATCCTCATTTGTAAAAGTAGGTAAATATATGTGTATGCAACTTGTATATAAAACAAGTATATAAAAACTTGTACATAAAAACAGCACAAAATAATCTTGTTTTACTTATTTATCTATTTATTTTTCTCTTCTTTTTGCACTGTTACATTTTTATTTCAGGACTGTTGGTTATGACGTGGTGCTTGTCTTTATTGCTGTAGTGCTCACTGGATTTTTTGTTTGATATTTACTTTTGTATTGCTGTGATGTTTCACTTCCTTTTTCCCATCACTTCTCTCAAACTGAGATTGAGAGCCTAGAAGGACTCCACCCATTTTCAGCTTATTTGATTTTTGCCCCATTTCATTGCTTTTCTTTTCTTCAAACAGAACCACATAACTTGAACCATCTAGTTCTGCCTTGCAAATTGAGGGGAAATAATTAAGGGTACCAAGACCAACAATTGTATGATCACTAAGTAGTAATCTAGACACAGATCGGTCCACTTATACTAGCAACCCCGGGGGGGGGGGGTAAGGGGGGTATATTGGATGCAAGCTGGGAACAGGGGTGGAGGGAGGACAACTTAGGTGATGGGAATTCCCCTGATTCAATGTTAATATGTATCTAAAATATCACTGTGAAGATATGTAATCCACTTTGTTCAAAATAAAATAAAAATTATTATAAAAAAAGAGAATATCACCCAAAATAAAAATATCAAGAATTAAAAAAAAAAACTAAAAAGAAAAAAATCCAACAACTACAAAATAATGTACCCAGATACAAAAATCAACCACCATCATAAAATAGCCACGAGGACAAAAAAAAATTAAAAATACAAATTCATTAGATCCAAGCTTTGATTCTATCACTAAGTATCTCTATGGCTCTGGACACTATCTATTCGCCTTCAATTCCTCCTCTCTAAAATAAAAATTAATGAAAAAATAAAAATAATAAGATTAAAAATATAATAATCACCATCAAATATTTAATTAAAAATAATTTGTAGTACTAGGACAATTTATTAAATATATGATATATTCATCATCATCATATTTGTAGTACTAGGGCAATTTATTAAATATATGATATATTCATCATCATCATATTTGTAGTACTAGGACAATTTATTAAATATATGATATATTCATCATCATCATCATATATCATATATTTAATAAATTGTCCTAGTACTACAAATTATTTTCAATTAAATATTTGATGGTGGTTATCATATTTTTAATCTTATTATTTTTATTTTTTCATTAATTTTTATTTTAGAGAGGAGGAATTGAAAGTGAATAGATAGTGTCCAGAGCCATAGAGCTACTTAGTGATAGAGTCAAAGCTTGGATCTAATGAATTTGTATTTTTAATTTTTAATAAGATGTATTAATCATAACTTGATAAATCTCTTTATGTGTTTAATTATTATTTTAGAGGCCAGAGAAATGACAGAAATAATAAAGAATAATAGGGAATGTTTGCATGCAGAAGACCCAGTATCAAGTGCAGCCTTACAAGGACCCATGAAAATACTCAAAAACATCTTGAAGCACTGAGCTAGGAATAGTTCTAAGCACTAATGGGTGTGGGCCCCAAATAAAAATTAATACCATTTATGTTCAGAAAAAAATGTAGGGGGAGAAGAAAACATAATATCCTTTGTAGTAGCATTCATAGCAATTGTAAGCCAAGAGTTTAAACCAAATAAATGTCTAAACCCTGCAATAGGTTCTCTTTCTTATTATTATTAAAGTATTTAGCAAACACACAGATTCTCATTGATATGAAAATTTCCATAGTGGGAGCCAGAGCTATAGTATAACAATAGGGCATTTGCCTTGCCCGTGACCAACCTTAGATGGACCCAGTTTCAATCTCTGACATCCCATATGGTCTCCTGAACCTTCCAGGAGTGTTTTCTGCTTGTAGAGCCAGGAGTAACTCCCAAGTGCTGCTGACTGTGACTACAAAACAAAACAAAGCAAAAATTCTATGTAGGGACCTGTACAAAGCACCCAATCCTCTTTTCTTATTCAATGAGGGAAAAAATAATAAAATCAAAATCATCTTCAAATGGATTAGTAACCTAGTTGAATATCTAAACTAACTCTAGCATGGGAAGGCATTTGCCTTTCGTGCAATGGTCATCAGTTCGAATCCCGGTGCGCCATGTGGTCCCCCGTGCCTGCCAGGAGCAATTTCTGAGCATGGAGCCAGATGTAACCCATGAGCACTGCCGGGTGTGACCCCAAAACCACACACACACACACACACACACACACACACAAAAGGACGTGATTCTGGAAGGAAGAAATAAAAATATTCCTTAAGACAAATGATAATGAAGAGACAACTTGTCAAAATTTGTGGGACACAGCAAAAGCAGTAATTAGGGGGAAACTCATAGCAATACAGGCCTATGTCAAGAAACAGGAATATGTCAAAACCAACAGTTTAAGGATCACCTCAAGGAATTGGAACAACAACAACAAGGAAATCCAACCACAGTCAAAAGGCAAGAAATAATAAAAACCAGAGCAGAAATAAACAACATAGAAACTAAGAAACAATACAAAAAATCAATGAGACCAGGAGTTGGTTTTTTGAAAAAATAAACAAGATAGACAAACCACTGGCAAAACTCACCCCCAAAAAAAGAGGGAAAACACCCAAAACAGTAGGATCATAAATGAAAGGGGAGAAATCACAACAGAGCCCCTAAAATACAACATATTATGAGATCATAATATGAACAACTATACTCAGTTAGGCTAGAGAACCCAGTAGAAATCGACAGGTTCCTGGAAAAATACCATCTTCAGAGACTGGATAAGGAAGACCTAGAAAGCCTAAACAGACCAATCACGTCAGAGGAAATTGAAGATGTAATTAAGAAACTCCTTAAGTACAAAAGTCCAGGTCCTGATGGATTTACAGGAGAATTTTATCAAACATTTCCACTTTTCCACAGGCTCTTCCAAAACATTGAAGAAACAGGAATCCTTCCTAACTCCTTTTATGAGGCTAATATCACACTCATTCCCAAAGATGGCAAGGACACCACAAAGAAAGAAAACTACAGACAAATCTCACTAATGAACATAGATGCAAAGATTCTCAACAAAATCTTAGCAAAACGAATCCAGCACTTCATCAAAAAAGTCATACATCATTACCAAGTAGGTTTTATACCAGGAATGTAAGGTTGATTCAACATACGCAAATCAATCAACATCATACATCACATCAACAACAAGAAAGACAAAAACCACATGATCATATCAGTTGATACAGAGAAGGCGTTTGACAAAATCCAATACCCTTTCATGTTGAAGACACTCAGCAAAATAGGGTTAGAGGGAACCTTTCTCAAGATAGTTACAGCTATCTATGAAAAGCCCACAGCCAACATTATCCTTAACGGTGAAAAACTAGAAGCATTTCCACTAAAGTCAGGAACTAGGCAAGGCTGCCCACTCTCTCCACTCTTATTCAACATAATATTAGAAGTTCTAGCAATTGCAATCCGACAAGAGACAGAAATCAAAGGAATCCAAATTGGGAAAGAAGAACTCAAATTATCACTTTTTGCATACGATATGATGATATACATTGAAAACCCTAAAGAGTCCACAGTAAAGCTCATAGAAACAATTAACCAATACAGCATAGTGGCTGACTACAAAGTCAATACACAAAAGACAGTAGTGTTTCTCTATACAAATAATGAAGAAGAGGAGAGAGAGAGAGAGAGAGAGAGAGAGAGAGAGAGAGAA